>PVKH010001092.1:0-32277 GCA_004027955.1 Chaetophractus vellerosus | reverse complement strand
ATAACTACATGGCAGAGCAGAGGAGTTCGTTGGAGTTTTGAGTTAGAGTTCTGAAGCTGAGTTTTAATGCTGGAGCCTGGGGAAGCAAACACACAGAGGAGCTTGGTCGCGAGGAAGGAGAGAATGCTCTGGGAAGAGACAAGCCGTTTGCCTGATAGTCTACAGCTGGCCTTGTGGAGAGAAGCAAGCCTAAGCCCAGAGAGAGGCAAGCAGGGGGAAGAGAGGAACCCAAGAAGCCTGAACTCTTGGCAGACGTTGGCAGCCATCTTGCCCCAACACGTGGCAATGGACTTTGGTGAGGGAAGAAACTTATGCTTTATGGCCTGGTAACTGTAAGCTTCTACCCCAAATAAATACCCTTTATAAAAACCAACTGATTTCTGGTATGTTGCATCAGCACCCCTTTGGTTGACTAATACAGATGGGTAGTTAACAGTAATATTGTAGTATTTTTGCAGCAATGGCAAAGAAGAACTATATCAATTCTAAGGGTCGACAATAAAGAGGTAACAGAGGGTATGGGGTTTTTCCTTTTGGAGTAATAAAAATGTTCTAAAATTGACTGAGGTGGCACAGCACAACTCTGATGAAAGTGAGAGCCAAGGAGTGTACACTTTGAATGGACTGTACAAAGCATGGCACTGTATAACACGGTGAATCCTGTGGTGGATGATGGACTGTAGTTAACAGAACAAATATGAGAATGTTCTCTCAAGAACTATAAAAAATATACACAATAGTAATACAGGGTGTTAACAATAGGGTGGGTTGGGGGAAAATACAACAAACCTAAGATAAGGATTATAGTTAGTATTTTGATGATGCTCTTTCATCATTTGTGATAAATGTTCCAAAACAATGCAAGATGTTGGTGGTGGGGTGATGTATGGGAGCCCTGTATAGTATGCATGTTTGTTTTGTAAGTTCACAACTTTTACTATATACTAAGTTTCTATGTATTACTAGTGTTTACTAGTGTCTATGTATGTTCAAGTATGAATGATATACTTCAATAACTTTTTTTAAATGAAGAAAAAAAAAACCAAAACAAAACACTGTCATACCTATCATTCCAATCTATGGGAGAGGCTACTGAATGATCTTTTCAACTAACAGCTATCTATTGTGTTTAGCAAAACAGTTGAGAAGGGATTCGATATGTATACTTACTCTGGCCAAATGATCATTAGCAGGAAAAATATTAGCTAAGGCCAGATATTGAGAGGGCTCCCGGAAAAGGTGAAGCTTGTGCAGATTTAGATGACTACATCATTAAAAAAAATGAAGTATAATATACTTCAGAAAGCTTCATGAGTATTTTGACAGACACTAAAATAATCACATAACTCAGGCCCATCCCAGTATAATTTATGCTCCATATTTTCAGCATAAATTTGAAAGACTAACTAGACAAAATTTTGGTACATTATGGCTTGGCTATTAATTCTGATCTCATTTTTGTATTATAGACTGCACATATGTATAAAACGAGAAAGACTGAGTGATTCAGGTATGAACATCTCCTTTGGTGAAAAGCAGTAAAATTAGTATCTAGTTATTCCAGAAGTCATGTTTATAGAAGAGCACTATAAAATCTCTATGCTGCTGTCAAAAACAGTTTGCCAACTCAGAAAGTTGAACACCGAATTACCATATGATCTGGCAATTCCATTTTTAGGTTTATACCCCAGAGAACTAAAAAAAGGGACTCAGATACATGTATGCCAAGGTTCATAGCAGCATTATTCACGATAGTCAAAAGGTAGAAATAAAACTCAAGCGTCCATCAACAGATGAATGAATTAAAAAGATGTGATATATACATATTGTAATGGTTTGACATTTTTATGTAATTATGAATTCCAAAAATATAAATTGAATCATGCTTGTAAACTGATCTGTTAATCTGGGCATGATTAGGTTATGATTAGGGCATTAAGTCAGTGGGTGTGGTCTCAAGTATAAAAGGCAAGGCTAAAGACAGAGGAAGAAGATTTAAGAAGCAGATTTGAGAAGCAGTTTTGATGTTGGAGTTTGGATGTTGGAGAGAAGTGAGCCGTTTGCTTGATAGTCTACAGCTGGCCTTGTGGAGGAAACAGAAAAAAGCTAAACCCAGAGAGAAACGCAGCCCCAGGAAGAGAGGAACCCAAAAAGCCTGAACCCTGGCAAATGTCGGCAGCTGCCTTGCTCCAACACGTGACAATGGACTTTGGTGAGGGAAGAAACTTATGCTTTGTGGCCTGGTAACTGTAAGCTTCTGTCCCAAATAAATACCCTTTATAAAAACCAACCAATTATTGGTATATTACAAAGGCTCCCCTTTTGGCTGACTAATACACATATAATGGAATATTATTTAGCTATAAAAAGGAATGAAGTTCTCATACATGCTACAATATGGATGAAACTTGAAAACATTATGCTAAGTGATATAAACCAGACACAAAATGATGACTATTATATAATTCCACTTATATGAAATACCTAGAATAAGAAAATTCATAGAGACAAAAAGTAGATTAGAGGTTACCAGGGGCTAGGAAAGGGGAGATGGGTACAGAGTTTCTGTTTGGGGTAATGAAAAGTTTTGGGAATGGATGGTGTTGATGGTTGCTTAACATTGCAAATATAATTAATGCCATTGAATTGTACTCTTAAAAATGGGTAAAATGGCCAGTTTTACTTTGTTACCACAAAAAGTAAAATAAAAATAAATTCCTACACTTAGAAAACTCATAGCTTGTTCAAAGTGCTATTGTGTTGTGCATTTGTTTTTTTCATCTAAAAATGCTTATTTGTCAATATGATGAGTAAGGGAAAGCATCATAGTTTATTTTATTTCTGACATTGTTATTTATGTCATAAAAATAAAACAAATTTGTTCAAGGGTACAGAATTTGGGAAAATTACAAATTTTCTGATTATCAGAAATAAGTTATGATTTAGCAATATAAGAAACTGTAATGGAATTGGTAATGAATTATTTCCTAAGTAAGTTATGGGTTTGTGATGTTTATTGAGTGACATAACAAATCTACGTTAAAGATATTTATTTCTATATATTTTTTTTTCAAACAAACTTTATTCCAAAGAGAATTACCAAAAAAGCACATTATTTCTAATTCACTTAAGACATTCCATTAAACTTATATTGTCACAAAATTCAAAATATCAAATAAAAATAGCTTTCTGTGCTTAACCGCTTTTTAAAAAAACAATTTATTGAAGTATATCGTTTATACATGAACATACATAAACAATAAGTGTTCAGTAAACATTTTGAACTTACAAAACAAACATACATAACATCATACAGGGCTCCCACACATCCCCCCACCACAAATACTTTGCATTGTTGTGAAACATTTGTTAACAAATTATGAAAGGGCATCGTCAAAGTATTACTACTAACTATAGTCTGTATCTTACTCCCCTATATATTTTTTTAAAAAAGGATTTATTTTATTCACCACATGGGAGGCCCCGGGTTCGGTTCCTGGGGACCTCTTCAAGCGGGCAGACCGCCTTGAGAGGGCAAGCCGCCGTGGGTGGGGCAGTGCGGCCGTGGGCAGGGCAAAAGCCACCACGGGCAAGGCAAGTCGCCTGCAAATGGAGCAGAGCCGCCCGCCATGAATGGAGCAGAGCCACCCACGAGCGGGGCAAGCCGCCTGCGCGGTGACCTGACTCGGCGCATTGCCGCAACAGGGGGAGACAAAGCAGACATAGAAGAACGCAAGAAATGAACACACAGCAGGAGCAAGCAGAAAGGGGGGGAAAAGGGAAAAAAAAAAATCTCTATCTCTGCCCAGAACTTGCCTGAGCTCCAAACTTATATAACATTGTATTATATATCTTTTGCTGGTAAATTTAGCACGGCCAATACCAAACTTATTTTCTTTACTTCTATACTACTTGTTTCTTCTATATCCTCTTGGGCCAAAAACTAAACTCTAAAGAAAGTCTACATCCAAGGAATTGACAAAGAAAGGCAATACTTTACAGAAGCCATGAAATGAGACATGTATCACATTGCTGACCTATCTCTCTCCTGTACTAGACTGTGAGATCCATGGGGGCAGTTTTGTTTTATTCATCTTTATATATCTAGGACTTAACATAGTGCATTATATATAGTACGTAGTTAATAAATATTTGTAGAACAAACTGAATTAAAAATTTTTTTTTCTAAACACCTAAATAAAGTGTCAAGCAGGTCTAATTATAATAATCTTTTATTAAAATTGAATTTGCTCCAATTCAAACACTGAATAGAAACTCATTATTATTTGTCATCATCATTGGTGGAAACATTGAAAAAAAAGTTAACCACTCATGAAGAGTTTGCTAACTTATGACTAACAGCTGATCTGATGAATAAATGAAGGGGAAATAAGCACATGAAGGGAAAAAGAGAATTCATCTGACAGCAGCTATTTTTTTCTAGAGGAAAAATAGAAATGTCAGTTTTCAACTTTTTTTTTCCTTAAAAGAACTGAAGTTTCTTTCTAAATGTGACTTGGAATACACAGATTTTTCTAAGGACTAATGTTAAGGGAAACTCCCTTGAAATCACAAGAGGGCAGGGATGCTTAAATAATTTCTATAATAGGTAAAGTGTTATTAATTTTTTTTCTAAGTTAAGTTTACATTCATATTTTCTGAAAATGTCTTGGTGTTGATTGATATCAATAAATATCTGGAATAGTCTGTATTTAACAATAGAAATTTATTTTATTAAAATTGATATCTGGATTCACAGTGAATTTCTGATTAATTTCCTACTGCTATGTGAGTTTTCTAATCTTTGTTTTCTTTAAAGAGGAGTAAAACAATAAGAAAACTTTTAAGCCTAATGATATACACACCTAAAAGAATTCATATCAAAGATATAGGATCAGTTCAAACTATATAAAGCCAACATTTGTCTAAATAGGGTCAGGGATCAAAAAGCTAGAATCTGGCATCTAATATTTCAATAGTTTAGGCCTTTTAATTTTAGGTAATATCATTTGATATGTTATATACCATTATTTTTTATATTTAAATATTGGAAGAAGAAGAATAGAAATCTTGAGACCTTAATCTTATTCCTTCTCTGCTGTTCTGAGTCTGAGTTTGTTTACTGAAAAATTAGGGTGTTTATATTGATGCTATCTAATATTCATTCCAATTTGAATATTTTATGATTCCATGAATAAAATCCTTTGTTTATAAAATCAATCCTTCTGGATTGTTTCTATCCACATAACAAAACAATTAAGAAGCTATATTTTATTCAGAATGCACTAAATACAACTATGCTAAAATTTTAGAAATGGAAATTGTTGACTAAAACTGAAGACACTGGGGAAAACTACATTTCTTCTGTCATTCCAAAAGCTGCCCTCAACATGCCACTAGACTAAGACCAGAAAATGAGAAGACAGATGAAGTAGAAAAAGTGAGATCAGCCTTACTGCTTAGTATAAATACCATGGGCAAATTGATGTATTTATTATATTTTACATTTTACATATGTGTTTTCCACAACAGGAAAATATCATAATAAGACACATAAGTTATCTCCCATTTCTGACAGAAAAGACATCAGACAGACTCAGAGTTAACTATATTCTTCAGTCAGTGCTTACAGGCCTTTCTTTAGCTTACAGTGGGCATTTTGAAGGACAGCAGCAATACAATTGGTCTTTTCCCATTTTTAAGAAAATGAGGCTTTATATGTGCTTTACTCTGTATACATTTAAGACTCATCTGAGACTGGAACAGAAATAAAAACCAAAAAGAATGATGATAATAATTGTGATGATGGTTAATAATCTTTCTATTTCAGGAAAACTGAGTGTCATTGTTAATATGAAACATACTTGGAAGGAAATGAAGAAAAGAAAGGACATCAGGCCAATATAGCAGTACCTCGGTAGTTGATGATTTCTGTCCCAAGCACCGGAGTCATTTCCAGGACTGTGATGAAGGCTTTGTCCATAGATGTCAGAGGAAATGGAGACATGCGGTGCCTTCTAGCAACCTTGGTGATATCAACAGCACTGTGACCTAAACAAGAAGAGAATTAACTGAGAATACTGTGCTAAAACACTGATTTAAAAGTGAGAATTACTAATGAATATCAACTTTCAATATTCAAATGTGCCAAATCAAGATTTTAAGTTAAGAAATGATTTCTTCTGCTTCCAAAATATAGTTGCTCTGATCTATCATTAAACCAAGTTAGTGTGTTGAGTGAAATAAGACAGACACAAAAGGACAAATATTGTATGTCTCACTTATATTAAATAATTAGAATATGTAAATTCATAAAATCAGAAACTATAATACAGGTTTACCAGGGCCTGGGTGGGTGTGGAGAATGGGGAGTTAATACTTGGTATGGAGTTTCTGTTTGGGGTGATGGAAATGTTTTGGTAATGGATGATGTTGATGGTGGCACATTGTGGATGTAATAACACCAGTAAATTGTATACTTGCAAGTGGGTAAAATGGGAAATTTAGCTTGTATACATGTTACCAGAATAAAAATTTAAAAAACCCATAGAATATACAATCCTAATGTAAACTATGGACTACAGTTAATAGTATAATTATAATAGTATTGTTTCATCAATTATAACAAAGGTAGCATACTAATGCAAAATGTTAATAATAGGGAAAATTACGTGTTTGTGTGTTTGTGGGTAAATGGGAATGCTGTACTATTGCATGATTTTTCTATAAACCAACAACTGCAACAATAATAATAATATAAAGTTAAAATCAAGTTAACAGTGTTAAATCATGTGTCAAAACTTGGTGAAATTTAATAATGATTTTGGCTAATCCTTTTTAGCACTATATGTCAGACACTCTTCTAAATTAGCTCATTAATTCTCACAACAACCTTATAGATAGAACAATAATTATCCTTATTTATAGATGTGGAAATAGAGGCTTAGAAAGACTATGTATTTTGACCTAAATCCCCAGCTAGTAACAAAAGAGCCAGGATTTGAATGTACATTGTCTGGCTTCCAGAACTATAGCCTTACTTATCTATTTTACTAAATTTTTAACACTTAATGAGCTAGCTGGTAAAATGAAATACCTCAAACTTCAATTTACTTAGGATTCCATGAGAAATTTTTAAAGAAATAATAGCTGACAACTTCTCAAATTTAACAAATGACATAAATATATACACCCAAGATGCTCAACAAACTCTAAATGGGATAACCCCAAATAGACCCATGCTGCAGCATATTATAATTAAATTGTCAAATGCCAAAGACAGAATTCTGAAAGCCACACGAGAGGAGCTACGTGTCATATACAAGAAAGCCTCAATAAGATTAAGTGGTGATTTCTAATTGTAAACCACGGAGACAAGAAGGCAATGGGATGACATATTTCAAGTGCTGAAAGCAAAAAGTTGACACCCAAGAATTCTATATCTGGCAAAACTATCTTTCAAACATGAGGGAGCAATTAAGACATTCCTAGATAAACAAAACTTGAGGGAGTTTGTCACTACAAGACCAGCCCTACAAAAGATGCTAAAGAGAGTTCTAAAGGAAAGACACTAGACAATAGATCGAAGCCACGTGAAGAAATAAAAAAGATAGCAGCATGGTTTAACATAAATGCCAGGACTAATTGTGTGGTTTGTAAATCTACTCTTTACTTCCTACGGGGTCTAAAAGGCAAATGCATAAAATATGATAAATCAGTGGGTTTGGACTCATAAACATGCAATTTGTGACAAGAACTACATAAAGAAGGGTACAGGAACATGATTTGTATATACTAGTGAAGTTAAGTTGGTGTCTAAGCAAATAAGATTACTACAGATTTAGGATGTTAAATTTAAGCCTCATGGTACCTAATAAAATTTTGGATAATATGTAAGTTCATAGAGACAGAAATTAGAGGGCAGGTTGTCAAGGGCAGGAGGCAGAGAGAATGACAAGTTAATGCAAAATGAGTATGGGGTTTCTGTTCGGAGAGAGGAGGAAGCTTTAGTAATAGAGGGTGGTGAAAGTATTGCAACATTGTGACTAGGAGAGTTTATGTCATATATATATATATATATATGTTGCCATAATCCAAAAAAAAAAAAAAAGAAAGAGCAGCTAAAGAGACAATGAAAATTAAATGATATTCATGATCTTGAGTGGGATCTAGCAAGGGAGGAGAAAAGCTTTAAGACATTATTGGGACATGAAAAAATTGGAATAGAAATGGAATATAAATAATGTTAAATTTTTTGAATTTGGTAACTGCACTCAAGGTGGATATATATAAGTACATATCCTTGTTCTCCATATTTTTGATATGTGAGACAAATAGGCTCCCATCTCTTTAAACCACTTAACAATAGTTGTATATATTCCCCAGTAGTCTGTGAGTTTCTGGTGGTTGCAAATTATTAAATTTAGTACACTTCCCCCACCCAAGCAACTGTCTAGACATGTTCACTGAATCTACTTAAAGACACTACCCTAAAGATATTCCATTGTAAGATAAACGACATTGCCATAATTACCCATAGAAAAGGACATATATAGACATTTATACACTTAATATGACATTTCTTCCCATGGACAGTCATAAAGTCACAAAATTTTCTATGCTTGAGTGACCTTAGAGAGCACGTAATACTAAATTTGAATATTCTTTTCTTTTTTTTTTTTTAGTGGATTTTCCTTTAGTTATTTTATTTTTTTCAATTTTTAATCTTTTTTTTTTTTTTAGGATACATCAATTACATAAATGTTACACAGAAATTTTAGGGATACCCATATGCCCCACCTCCCACACCTCCCACAACCTCCCACATATACATCCTTCATCAGTGTGGCACATCACCTGTAATAGATTGAATATTATTTTCTAGTCAAAATTGTAGGTGACCCTTAAAAAAGGATTACGTGTGATTTGTCATTCACTTATAATTGAAATATAAATGCATTTATAACTCACTTTCTCAGAGGTCCTGGCCTAGTCATTCAAATATTAAAAAAACCTATTCTTAGAACCAGTGTAAATGGAAAGAATAATTGATAGCTGCTTCTGCTTTTTATTCAGGTTTATAAATCTAAGATCTGATCTTTTCTGTGATGTGCTTTACTTTCTTTATGGTACAAACTGTGTATAATTATTATAAAAGACTTCCCTTTCAAATCTATTTAGTTTTTGAGGAGAAAACTATTTTTCAATTGTACAAGGTTTATCTGCTGAATATTTTTTGTAATAGATATAAAAGAATTTTATTAGGTAGCTAGCCTAATTATTGGTGATATATGCATCTATTCAATAAGTATTTTTTGAGTACATTTATAAAACAGATGTACGTAGGGACTGGGATACACAAAGTAAGATACACTCTGCCATGAAGAACGTTACAGCACAGCAGAAAGAAAATACATGAAAATAAATAAGTAATAAGAGTGAGAGGGTAGTAAACCACCTGATGGTTCTCTAACAGTAGAGAGTGGTAGTTTTCTTTGTGTTGTTTGGAAATTATAGTGTGGATATATACCAGCCTGAAAAATCTTTCCCATCTCTGAAATAATTTTGTATGTTGTTTATACTTTTTAAATGGCACTTACCGGTCTCTATTTTGTTTTACAGAGATTTAAAGATTTCGCCTGACTTCCTTGAGGGCAGGGCCTATAACTTATTAATCTTTGTATCTTTCACCACTTTTAGAATAATGCCTTCCTTATAGAGTAGGTGCTTAATAAATGCTTGAAGTATAGATTAATAAGCAAATCTTCCCAAAAATAAATAGTCCAAAGCTGGGAAGGGAAAAGCAAATTGGAGCTTCCTGTTCTGTTCTTTTGCATTTCTAAGCCCTTCAATATTTACAGACTCCAAGTCACAAAGTGACACAAACTTTGATGCTAATGGGTTAATGTTGCTCCCTGACTAAACTATTTGCATTTTAACACAGGGGTCTTCTAGGTAAGTAATAAATTAACTGAAAGGAACGTCTCAAAGGAGTAGTATTTTAATTCTCTGGCACATTAGCAGGTATATGTGTGTGTGTCTGTGTGCTTTCACCTTTTTATGCCCAAAGTTTTCATGATCCACCCCAAATCACACAGTAGAAACAGTTAGCTATTTCACAAATAAAGAAGGGCAAACCTGATTCTATATATACGAGGGGAAAAAAAGATTGCATCCTAAGTAAGTTTGAAAATCATTGATCTGGTGGTGGTGGTGAGGAGAAATAAATTAAATAAATTAAAAAAAATAAGAAAACCATTGATCTAGGTAATCCAATACTTGCATTTTCAAATCAAAATGATATACACAATACTCCAGGGACAGTACCAGGGACATACACAGAGAAGTACCAGAAACTGGAGGCCCAGGCTGAGGATGCATAGCACTCACATATACAGCTCAAGGCCTCTTAACAGAGGCCTCCCAAGGGCTGCCCATTTTTAGAAGGCAGACATTTCTAAATAAATCTGATAAGCAAATAGTTATATTTCCATTTCTTAAAGGAATACAATTTCAACTATTTTCTGATATTGACACCAATGATTTACAAGGAGCTTCAAAATGAAAACTGCAGAAAACTTAAGAGTAGTTGTCTCTGACTTCTCTTATTTTGCAAGTTATAGCCTCAAAATACTTCTTACTGTTTTGGGCCATTAGAGAACTCAAACAGGCAAGAAAAAGAACCACACATTGTTCTCTCTACATACCACTCCTCTTTTGATTCTGATCCCAGCATAGAAGTCTAATATAAGAGAAAATATAAAGGAGAAAAAAGCATCCACTTTTGCCTCTTCAAGGCCAGGTTACAGGCTAACAGTTTTTATTGTGTGGTTCATAAAATCCATTTAAGTAGAAGAAAGAAAGGAAGGAGAAAATAATTTTTAAAAAGGTAAGAAGGTTATAATGAAAAGAAGTTTAGTTTAGACAGAGAGAAAACAGTTTCCTATAAAGCAAAAACTATTTTATGGTCACAAATACATTCTGATGGCTACATTACAAATGAATACCAATAGTCACAAAGACCATTCAACTCATTCACACAAGACAACACAACACAACACAACACAACACAACAAAAACCTGAAAACACACATTGTATTGAGAAGATCATAGTATGCAATGGACAGTTAATCTAATTTATGGTAGTAAAATTAGCTGGTGAGGTGTGATTTTTACTGATAATTTGTAATATAGGCTTACTGATTTGGCAAAAATAAACTACAAAGTGCTTTAGGAAATAGGACTTTTATCAGGGGTTGGGGGTGGGGTCTAGACATCCTCCCTTACTAGCAGCTGTCTGAAATGAACAAACAACAAGCTGGATTATTATAACACCTAAATCGAAAGATTCCTTTGATATGGATTTAATTTTCTGAAGCAGATTTCTAGGATTAAAGCAATTCTGAAGTGACCACAGATGGATGATCTAGGGGATTTTCTGATAAGCCTAAGTTTCCGTAAGTAAAACTTACTTTATCTCTTTTATATTTTCTGGTTTATAAGTCCACACATGGGGTTGACTAAATTTTATTTCAGAATGTTTGTAGGAAAAATACTCAAAACATGACTGAGATTTCCTTTCTTTCATGCAGCAAGTTACAGTCACTAAAGAACTATATAAGATGTCAGTGCAAAAAAAGGGTATTGTTGCTCAATCAGGATTGTCACCACCAAGAACTTGTTTAAGTATTAATGACAATGTGTATGATTTAGAAATCCTTCAAAGAGGCACAAAGAATACATATGGCTTCTTTCCTACTGAGCAAAGAGTAACAGGAAGGATCCTTGTTATGTAGCAATAACCTTTCTCTTGAAGCATGGCCATCTTTGGAAATGGAGCTGTTTATACCAATGAAATTATTTTTGCTACTTCAATGCATCCTTTTTAATCTGCCAATTCTTAATATACAATGTTTCATTTTGGTTTGGAAAATCCATTTTTAAAATTAAATGTAAATGAAGATGTATCCATCATTACAAGATCATGTAGAACTATTCCAACACCCCAAAAATGCCCCATGTTCTATCTGTTCTATTTCTCTCTCCCCCTCCCCTCAGGAACCACAGCAACCAACAAGCTTCACTCCTTGAAGAACAAAATTCAAAGTTACTTGCAACAACATTGAGGGCTTGACATACTGGCCTATCCTCCCCTATTAGGTACTGCCTATGTTCTTGAGAGACTCCTGCCCCTCAATTTGAGAACATAGCAGGACTCCCCAGGATGGGAGTCCAACACCTTCCGTTCATTTTGTGGGTCTCCACCCACTGATACAACGCACTATGATAGAATGAACGCTCACATACTCCCTGGAAGCCTGCCCTAGAATGAACGATGGACTAGAGTAGACTTACTGTTATTCTACTATAGATTTATTGTTATTCTAGCAAAGGAAAAACTTTTACCATTGATATGGAGGCAGTGGCCACTGGAGGTTCTGGGGGGAGGAAAAAGGGGAAAAATAGGTGTAATATGGGGGCATTTTTGGAATTGTCCTGAATGACATTGCAAGGACAGATACAGGCCATTGTATATCTTGTCATAACTTACAAAATTGTGAGGGAGAGAGTTTAAACTATAATGTAAACTATAATCCACACTTAGTGGCAATGCTTCAATAAGTGTTCATCTTGTAACAAATGTACCATACTAATGATGGATGTTCTTAATATGGAAAAGTGTAGGAGGAGTAGGGAGTGGGGCATATGGGAATCCCCTACATTTTTTATGTACCATTTATATAATCTAAGTATTAAAAAAAAAAGTAAATGAAGAAAAGATGCTTTCAGATCATATACCAGAATACAGTAGAAACAAGATGCTCATGCAGGTTCTTCTTGATTAAACTCAAAACCTCAGGAAGAAACTTCATTTTTCAAAACAATTAGTATAAGAGTTCCCCAAACTATATAATCATAAATCATTATTCATTCTTTAGATATACTGCAAATTTTAAGAGATTTGTTCTGCCCTTAATATTACTGCCTCTATTTCCCATAAATTTACGACTTGAATTCATTATATTTCCACTTTCTGGACTTTTCTGAAAAACAACTCACTTCAGATAATGAATAACTTTCCTAGGAAACTTAAAGAGTGAATATGATAGCAATGTGTTCAGGTTAAACAGTTACAGCCTTTGGTAATTCAAAGAATGTTGTAATTCAGATGTACATAAAACATTTAGGCTTTCATATAAATCACTCCAATTAAGAGAAATTGTGTCTAAAGCTCTAGGGAAACACTGGCAATGGTAGGATTCATAAGCTCAGGAATATAGGGCATTTTATATATCTGAAAATAATCTCTTGTATTATCTTCAGTTTAGTAATTTTGTTTCTACTTGTTTATTCAAGATAATGAACCTTATAGCATTTCTGACAAAACCTGGGAAACATGGCTGAAAGGATTATTGTTTTCTTGGGCTGAATAAGAAAAATGACAAGAAAGTTCTCCTAGAATCAATTTCTGTGCTTCAAGATTATAAAATGACATTGCTGTCATAAAGTGTTTGTTCTATTATTTATATCAGTGGTTCACTATCACTCACAGAATGAAATTCAAATTCCTTAGATTAGCATATAGTCATTTACTTGCTTACTTTTTCAGTTGCATCACTCATTACTCCATCATTTAGACACTGACATACTGCAGATATCAGAATACACTGTGCTATTTCATATTTTCCTGCCTTAGCATACAATATTCTTTCTACTGAGAATAATTTTTATCTCATCCTTTGTTTTTTTCTGGCAAATTACTACTCTTCCTTCATAACTATCTTCATTAAAGAAATACAGTACTCAGATAATGTTGGGGACATGTCAAAAGAATCTTGGAGCCAGCCTAAAGAGTTCCCTTTGGCCAAACCTGGGGCTACTTGAGTATCAAAGTAAATTAGAAGAATGGCAGATTATAATCCATTGAATAAAATAAGAATCCATGAGTATGTAATATAAACAAATAAATGAATAAATAAAACTCTTTCTTACAGCAGAATGCCATAAGAAGAAGGATACAACATCACATCTGAGGTATTCCTAACAAAAAGGCATAACCCGAATCCAATCATCAGGAAACATCAGAAAAATCAAAATTTTAGGATATTCTACAAAATAACTAATTTATACTCTTCAAAAATATCAGTCATTTCTGATTCATGATATAATATGGATGAACCTTGAACACATCATGTTGAGTGAAATAAGCCAGACACAAAAAAGACAAATAATGTATGACCTCGCTGATATGAAATACCTTGAATAAGGAAATGAACAGAGACAGATAGTAGATTACAGGTTTAGGGACTGGGGAGTGAGGGAAATGATGAGTTCTTGCTTAAGGGGTGCAGAGTTTCTGTTTGAGGAGACAAAAAAGTTTGGGTAATGGACATTGGTGATAGCAGCACAACGTTGTGACTGTAATTAATACCATTGATTTGTGCACTTTAAAATGGTTAAAATGGGAACTTGTGAGTTGTAGTTATATTACTACAAAGAAGTTTAAAAGAATGTCAAAGTCATGAAAGACAAAGAAATATTACAGATTAGAGGAGCCTAATGAGATATGATAGCTAAAGATAATGCATAATTCTGGATTGGATGTCAGAGTAGGGAAAAAAAGAATATTTCCCCTTTTGCTGTAAAGAACATTTTAGAAATATTGGCAACATATAATTTGAGTAAGATTAGAATATAGTATTGTGGTAATGTTAAATTTCTGATTTTTATAATTGTACTGTGGTTATGTAAGAGACTCTCTCTCTCTTTTCTTTTAAAGGAAATTCGCACTGAAATATTTAGGGGTAAAAGAAGCATTATGCCTGCAATTTACTCACCAACAGTTCAGGAAAATATGCAGATAGAATGATAAAGCAAAAATGGTTAAATGTTAACATTTGGGGGATTCTAGGGGGCAAGTATACAGGAATTCTTTACAGTATTCTTGCAACTTTTCTCAAAGTCTGAAATTATTTCAAAATAAAAAGTTAAAAAAAAACACACACACACAAAACTTTCTTCAAATGTCCCTCCTCTATGAGGAAATGCATGATCCACTTTTCCCTGCACTGAAGCACTATAAAATACTCTGTCTTAGGATTCTCATTGCATTTGTATTAATTACTTGTCTCGTGGTAAAATTATTTTTATATATATACATGTCTGTTTTATCAGCTAGATTATCAGCTTTTTGAGGAAGGATATAGTGTCTTAACAGAAAGTCCAAAGATGCTGTCCACACAGTAGTCACACACAAAGTTTTTGGTGAATGAATTTCTAAATGGTTGATTTTAATCAGTCTAGATTATACAGATTGATAAAGAAGATGGGCAGTATAGATAAACAAACAACATAAAATTTCAAACTTTATTCTGGTCAATAGTTTCAATGTTTTCTTTCCTAGAATTGTCTGAATTTTAAAAATACAATTGCAAACATCTGCTAACAACAGACTGAAAACTAGGTTTTTCCTCTATTTCCTACTCCTTTGTTAAAAAGTAGTGAAAGCCTTGAAGACATTATGCTGAATGAAATTAGACATAAAAGGACAAAAATTGTATGAAAACTGTGGAGGTCAATATGGCTAAAGCGCTGGGTTCTTATTGGGGATTAGTGGGAATTGAGACTAGAAAAGTATCTAAAACCAGATGTGGAGGGCCCTGAATGCTTGGATTTGGAGTTTGAACTTTATCATGTAAGCCAGTGTAAAACGATTTAAGGTTTTTAAGCAACGGAGCAACACCACAAAAGGTAACAAATTCTACCACAGAAAGGTTAAAAGATTTGCCCAAAGCCACATACTGATAGTAGGTCAAGATTAAAAGTCTAGATTTGATTTTCAGCCTAATGTGCCTCCTTCTATACTACGAGAGGGGATTTTTCCTCCTTCAATTTCACTTAGTAAACCTGAATTAAGAACTTTCTATATTTAAGGTACTTTGTTAGGCATAGGGAGTGATACTGACATAAATAAGATGAGATTCTTATATTCCACAGTCTAATGGAACACACAAATCAGGCTGTTTTATATGAAAATTAAAAGACTATATTTATGCTTATAGTTTGACATAAAAATGAAATACTATGTACGGTAACACAGAAAAGGGAGTAACTAATTCTAATGGGACAAATTAAGTAAGGTTTCAGAGAGAAGGGGACAATTGAGTTGGGCTTTAAAATAATGAGAAAAAGGGAATGAACATTTGAAACTGGATAAATAGAATAAACCAAATCACAGAGGTTTGAAAGTACTATTAGAGAATGAAGAATTGCCCAATAAGTTTAGAGTTGTAGGTGGAAAAGATGAAATACATGGCATAAGACTGGTGAATTAAGTTAAGTAAAGATTTGGAAGGGACTTAATACTGCAGGAATGAAAAACCACTCAAAGATTTTTAGCAGAAAAGTGATACATGTAATACTTCAACACTTCCTAATTCATTCTATAAGGCCAGCATCACCCTAACACCAAAGCCAGCTAAAGACATAATAAAAAAAGAAAACCACAGACCAATGTCCCTTATGAATATAGATGCAAAACTACTCAACAAGGGAGCAGATGTAGCTCAAGTGGTTGAGTGCCTGCTTTCCATGTACGAGGTCCCAGGTTTGATCCCTATTACCTCCTAAAAAAACAAACAAATAAACAAGTAAAAAAAACCAGCTTTCATTGGGGAATGGATGTAGCTCAGTGGTTGAGTGACTGCTTTGCATGTACAGGGTCCTGGGTTCAATCCCTGGTACCTCCTAAAAATATAAAATATTTAAAAAAATACTAGCAATCTGAATCCAATAGTACATTAAAAGTATTATACCCCATGACCAAGTGGAATTTATCCCAAAAATGTAAGGGTGGTTCAACAGAAGAAAATCAATGTAATTTACTATACATTTCTAGTAATAGAAAGAAGGAAAAAACCACATGATCATCTATCTGATTGTGTTTTGGAAGGGAGAAGGTAAATATGAAACCGAGGTTTCAAATTTGGATATTAGGGTAAGTGGGAGTATCATTAACTTAAAGAGCAATATAGGAAGTGAAACAATTTTGGGGGAAGAATACTAAATATTGTTTCTGCTGAGAGAAATGTGAAATGACAACAGGACATTGGGGGTGACCCAGTATGTAACAGCAAGTGGAATCTAGACCTTGGGAGAGACGTTGGCCTAAATTTGAGAGTCATTAATACACACATGGTAAATCTAACAATGAGAACCAATAATTTCAGGAGTTATACCAAAGATTGTAAAAGGACACATCATAAAGAAGAGACTCTGAAAGAAAATACATGTCTGTTTCAGGATAAATTTCATGATACATCATTAACTTAATGTTTTGGCTAAACTAGCTACAATGCAGAAGCGAAAAAGATTGATTACAAGTAATAAATGAGTCACAATTTTTAACATAAGATAAAAACGTGAAAATTTAAGAAAACAGGACAAAAATATAAAATTTAAATCAAAGGGAAATACTGCTTAAGGAATTATTATTAGATTTCACAAATAAAAAATTAAGAAAAATATTCCAGAATTAGGTAAATAAACCACATGGGGATATATTAAAGAAACAGTTGATTTATTTAGAAGATAAAAAGCAGAGAGGCACAGTGTTTACAAACTTTGTTCTTCAATAAATATTTCTAAACCACTGTTACTCAATTATGGTACTAAAAGCTCTAGCCAGAGCAATTAGGCAAGAAAAAGATATAAAAGATATCCAAATTGGAAAGGAAGAAGTAAAACTATCTCTCTTTGCAAACAACATGATCTTATACATAGATAATTCAAAAGACTCCACAAGGACACTACCAGAATTAATAAATTCAGCAAAGTGGCAGGGTACAAGATTAACATGCAAAAATCAACTGTGTTGAGTTGGCATTCTCATCACCCAGCTCAGCAACCCAGGGGCCTGCTGTTGTAGGAGCATGTTAGGACAGATCAGACATATAACTGGCTGAAATAAACACAGACAATCTTGACAAACAACAAATTCACCTTCTGGCAGAGTTGTGTATTATTATTGATGAAATGACAATAAGATTGGAGCTTAGATAAAAAAGAATTGTCACCTGAATGAAAACATTGTCAAAGGATTATTACACCTAGCTTTTAGTGTCATCTTATTCAATACTGAAAATAAGCTCCTACTACAGTAGAGATAAGATGTTAAAATTATCTTTCTAGATTATTTTACCAATACTTGTTGCTGTCATCCATTAAGTAATCCAGGAAAACTTGAAGAAAATTATGCAACTGTAGTAAGATAAGCAGGAGAGAGGTGTTTAAAAGCTGAAGTAGGAATTCCCATAGAAGAGGTTCCTCCAGAAGAAATTATGTAACATGAATTCACTATAAGGCTCAATCTGATGGTACCTGGGGGTGAACATGAAATTGATTATATTTAGTTTGTGAGGAAGAGTGTAACTTTGGATCCAGATCCTAATGGGATTAAAAGTTATTGTTATGTGTCAAAGGAAGAACTAGAAGAACTTCTGAAAAAAGCAGCCAGTGGTGAAATTAAGATAACTCCATGTTTTAAAATTACTGCAGACACTTTTCTCTTTAAAGGTGGGATAATTTAAATCATTTGAATCAGTTTATTGAACATGAGAAAATGTATAGAATGTGAAAGTATGGATGAATGATTAGTAAAATACTGAGAATTTCTATACAGTAAACTTAGAAGGATGATTTTTAAAAAATTGGTTCTCTAATAGGAAAACTCATTTGATACATTGATACATTTGCATCTAGAATTTGGGTGGAAAAGACTACTGACTTCTTAATTTTATATCATATACCCCATATATATGCACTGTTCTTTGTAAAGGAAGACATTTATGAGATATTAGAAAATAGAATACAAATAAATTTAATTGGTTGAAAAATAGGCTCATGATAAATCTGAACAAATAAGGGAAGCTTTTCATTTTTAATACTGATAAACATTTTCAGAACACTTGTTGAGCACTTTGCAATTTGGTAGATGCTTTGTACATCACTGTTGATTTGTTAAAAAATCATGGTCCAAGAAAATGTGCAAAGAAGTTATTTGCTTAGCTACCTCAAAACAGTGCTATTTTACCTTAAGTATCAACAGATTAAATTAATAGAGCAGATTCAAGAGAAATTGAATGGTATATATTCTAATCTTTGTCACTCTAAGTTGATTTTGTGGTTTAATCATTCTGGAATATCATTTGATATTTAAAATTAATCATGAGCAGACATGTATATTGATTAAGTTAAATCTTTTAATAGTCTTGGCAATTAGCAAAGTTTATATTTTCAGAATTACAGTGGACATAGGAGCTATTCATAAAATGGGATTGTGTCATACTCTATAACAGGGTTTCTTAATCCAGCACTGTTGACATTTGGGGCCAGATAATTCTTTATTTTGGGGACTGTCCTGCGCACTGTAGGATATTTAGCAGGATCCCGGCCTCTCCTATTTTATGCCAGTATCACCCTTCTTTCCCAGTTGTAACAAACAAAATGATGCCAGACATTGCCAGATGTCCCCTGAGGGTCAAAGTCACACCAGTTGAGAAATTCTACTCTATAATGTCAGGCCATATTATAAGGGAAAAAACAAAAACAACAGAGAAAAGGCTAATGTTCATGTTAGAGTCAGGTTATAGAATATGTGTATATTAATATTTAAAAGTATACCCTTATTCTAGAAAAAATGGAAACTTTTTGGTTACCTTAGGTTCTGAGGGGAAGGGAAGAGAAGAATAGATGGAACACAGGGCATTTTTAAGGCACTGAAATTATTTTGCATTATCTTACAATTACAGATACAGGCCATTATACATTTTGTCAAACCTATAAAAGTGAAAGGTGCAAAATGAAAGCCATTCACCATGTTTAGTAGCAATGCATCAATATTTGTTCATCAATTGTAATAAATGTACCATGCTCAAAAAAAAAAGTATACCTTAACTAATGTAGTATTTTAAACTCTTACCATAGATTTCTTAGATTTGAAATCTTAAGCCATCTTTTTAAAGATATTTATTTATTTATTTATTTATTTATTTATTTATTTATTTATTTATTTATTTATTTATTTATTTATTTATTTTGAGGTACTGTGGGTCAGGGAGTGAACCCAGGACCTGGAACACGGAAAGCCGGTGCTCAACCGCTGAGCCATATCAGCTTCCCAGAGTTGGTCTTTTTTGTCTGTTCTGCTTATTGTTTGTTGGTTCTTTTCCTTTGTCTTTTCAGGAGGTACTGGGAACCGAATCCAGGACCTCTCATGTGGGAGGCAGGAGCTCAACCACCTGAGCCACATCTGTCCCCTAAAGCCATCTTTATAAATGCTATATGATAATGAAAAAAATATATATATTTCTTATCTTACAAAGCTAAACGGCACATATATTTAATAGACAGTGTATGTATATTTTCAGGCAAGACTGCTTTACATAGCAAGTATTTATTTTTTTGATAAATAAAAGCAATAAAAACTTACCACATTAAAAAAATCAACTCTGTTTCCATACAGTAGTAATGAAAAACCTTAAGGGGAAATTAAGAAAACAATTCCATTTACAATAGCATCTAAAAGAATTAAATATCTAGGAATAAATTTAAGGATAAACACTGAAAACTATACAACACTGATGTAAGAAATTAAAGGAAGCATAAATAAATGGTAAGATACCCATGTTTATGGGTTGGAAAACTTAATATTGTTACTATGTCACTACTACCCAATGTTAATACATTGTAGCCATCTACAGATTCAACATAGTCACTATCAAAATTTTTGTGAAAATGCAAAAGTTAATTCTTAAATTCAAGGAGCCCCGAATAGCCAAAAGAACTTTGAAAAAGAACAAATTTGGAGAATTCACACTTCAGAATTTCAAAATGTACTACAAATCTACAGTAACCAAAACAATGTGGTCCTGGCATAAGGGCAGACAAATAGACCAATGGAAAAGAATGGAAAGTTTATAAATAGACCCACACATCTATGGCCAACTGATTTTTGACAAGGGTGCCAAGTACATGCAAGAATAGTCTCTTCAACAAATGGTGTTGGGAAAACTGGATATCCACATGCAAAAGAATGAAGCTGGACCTCTGCCTCATGCCATATACAAAAATTAACTTAGAATGAATCAAGAACCTAAACATAGCAGCTATAAACCATAAAACTCAGAAGTTAACAAAGGGGCAAATCATCTGCTGTAAGACAGGATGAGTCCCAGAACTAAAAAGTGTAAGCAAAAGGGGGCACTGAGTGAGGGAGAGAATTTAAACAAATCAAAGGAGCTGGGGAGAAAATTCTGCACAAAAACAAACAGAACAGATCAAGACTCCTGGAGAAAGAAAAAAAGGAAGCTTTCTCCTGGAGGTGAAACAATTGCACAAAAAGTTTCATCTTAAAAAATAGGAATTCCTCAACATAATAAAGGGCACATATGAACAACCCACAGCTAATATCATACTCAATGGTCAAAGACTAGAAGCTTTCCCTTTAAGATCTAGCATAAGACAAGGATGTCCAAGGTTACCACTATTATTCAACATTGTACTAGAAGTTCTAGCCAGAGTAACTAGGCAAGATAAAGATATAAAAGGCATTCAGATTGGAAGGAAAGAAATAAAACTTTCACTATATGCATTAGACATGATCCTAATATATCGAATGCCCTGAAAAACTGCAACAAAGTTACTAGAGCTAAAAAACTAATTCAGCAAACTGGTGGGGTACAAGATCAACATGCAAAAATCAGTAGTGTTTCTATACAGTAGTAATGAGCAATCTGAGGAGAAAATCAAGAAAAAAAAGCCCACTCATAATAGCAATTAAAAGAATCAAATATCTAGGAATAAACTTAGCCAAGGATATAAAGGACCTGTACACAGAAAACTACAAAAAGTTGCTAAAAGAAATCAAAGAAGTCCCAAATAAAGGGAAGGACATTCTGTGTTCATGGACTGGAAGAATAATTATCATTAATCTTAATAATTAGAGTACCCAAAATGATTTCCAGATTCAATGCAATCCCAATGAAAATTCCAACAGCTTACTTTGCGGAAATGGAAAAAACAAATTATCAAATTTATATAGAAGGATAAACATCTTAGCCTAAACATCTTAAAAAAGAAGAACAAAGATGGAGGACTCATAGTTCCTGGCACTAAAGATTATTACAAAGCTACAGTGGTCAAAACAGCATGATACTGGCACAAGGACAGATATATCAACCAATGGAATCTAACTGAGAGTTTGGAAATATATCCTCACAACTATGGCCAATTGATTTTTTTATGAGATGGCCAAGCCCACTCAATTGGGAAAGAATAGTTTCTTCAACAAATGGTGCTGGGTGAACTGGATATCCACATGCAAAAGAATGAAGGAGGACCCCATCTCACACCATATACAAAATTTAACTCAAAATATAAGAAACCAGATTATACAACTCCTAGAAGAAAATGTAGAAGCATCAGGAACTTTTGTTAGGCAATAATTTCTTAGAATTCACCCAAAGCAGAAACAACAACAAAAGAAGATAAATGGGATCTCCTCAAAATTAAATAGATTTGCACATCCAAGGACTTTGTTATGAAAGTTAAGAGACAACTTAGTAAATGGAAGAAAATATCTGGAAACCACATATCCGATAAAGGTTAAATTTCTAGAATATATAAGGAAATAGTACAACTCAACAATAAAAAGACAAACAACCCAATTAAAAAATGGGCAAAAGACATGAATACTCTTTTCTCCAAAGAAGAAATACAAATGGCCATGAAAAGATGCACAACATCACTAGCTATTAGGGAAATGCAAATGAAAACCATGAGATACCATTTCACAAGCACTAGAATGGCTACATTAAAACAAACAGAAAATGACAAGTGTTGGAGAGGATATGGAAAAATCGGAACACTCATTCATTGATGGTGGGAATGTAAAATGGTGCAGTTACTGTGGAAGACAGTTTGGCAGTTCCTCAGAAAGCTAAATATAGAATTACCTTATGATCCAGAAATCCCTCTATTGGGAGTATACCCAGAAGAATCAAAAAGCAGGGACTCAAACAGATATTTGCACACTGATGTTCACAGCAGCATTATTCACAATTGCCAAAAGATGGAAGCAACTCAAGTATCCATCAACAGATGAAAGCATAAACAAAATGTGGTATATACATACAATAGAATATTATTCAGTCATACAAAGGAATGAAGTCCTGATACATGTGACAACATGGATGAACCTTGAAGACATTATGTTGAGTGAAATAAGCCAGACCCAAATGGACAAATATTGTATGATCTCACTGATATGAAATAATTAGTATAAGCAAACACATAGAGTTAGAATTCAGGTTACCAGGGTTTGGGATGGGAGTAGAGAATGCTTAACTGGTATAGAATTCTATTTAGGTTGCTTGTAAAGTTTTGGAAATGGCTGGTGTGATGCTAGCACATTACTGTGAGTGTAATTAACAGCACTGAATTATATACATGAATGTAGTTAAAAGTGGAAATTTTAGGTCATATATATGTTACTAGAATAAAAATTAAGATAAAAGATAGGACTGTATCACACAGTGAAACCTATTGTAAATGATGGACTACAAACAAATGTACCACACTAATACAAGGTGTTAATAGAGGGTTATGTGGGAAAAATAAACCTAACGTAAACTGTGGACTATAGTTATTAGTAAAAGTTTAATATTCTTTCAACAGTTGTAACAAATATGCAACACTAATGCAAAGTGTCAACAACAGGGGGTATATGGGAATGCTGTATTTTTTTTGGGGGGGGGACACATTTAAAAAAATTATAAAAACAATTTGAAGTATATCATTCATACATGAATACATATAAACAGTAAGTGTATAGTAAAAGTTGTGAACTTACAAAACAAACATGTATTACATCATCTCATACATTTTCAAACAACTTTTTGCCATTTCTGCACAGATTAAACCTCAGCTTTCCATTCTCTAACCACATTCTATTCTCTGGTGACTTACAGTCTAGCTATTAATGCCATGAGTTTGCTCATTATATTTAGTTCATAATGGTGAAATCATAGAATATTTGTCTATTTGTGCCTGGCTTGCTTCACTCAACACAATGTCCTCCAGGTTCATATGTTGTCATATGCTTCAGGACTTCATTTCTTCTTATAGGTGAATAATATCCCATTGTGTATATATAACAGTTTGTTTATCCTTTTGTCAGTAGATGGATACCTGGGTTGTTTCCATCTTTTGGCAATTGTGAATAACATCACTATGAACATTGGTGTGCAGATATCTGTTCATGTCACTGCTCTCAGTTCTTCTGGGTATATAACTAGGGGCAGTATTGCTGGGTCACACGCTATATCTAACTTCCTTAGGAACCGCCACAGTGGCTGTATTAGTCTACATTCCCACCAACAGTGAAAAAGCATTCCTACCTCTCCACATCCTCTCCAACACTTGTAGCTTTCTGTTTTGTTAATAGTGGCCATTCTAGTAGATGTGAAATGATATCTCATTGTAGCTTTGATTTGCATTCCCCTAACAGCCAGTGACGTTGAACGGTTTTCCATGTGTTTTTTCACCATTTGTATTTCTTCTTTAGAAAAATGTCTTTTCATGTCTTTTGCCCATTTTAAAAAAATCAGGTCATTTGTCTTTTTATTGTTGAGTTATAGGATCTCTTTATTTATTATAGATATTAGAGCCTTGTCGGATGTGTTTCAAATATTTTTCCCATTGAGTAGGCTGCCTTTTTACCCTCTTCAAAAAGTCCTTTGAGTTGCAGAACTGTTTAATTTTGAGGCGGTCCCATTTATCTATTTTTCCTTTTGTTGCTTGTGCTTTGGGTGTAAGGTTTAAGAGACCCCGATCTACATCTTGTAGATGTTTCCCTAGGTTATCTTCTAGGAATTTTATGGTCCAAGCTTTTATGTTTAGGTCTTTGATCCATTTTGAGTTGGTTCTTGTATAGGGAATGAGATAGGGGTCCTCTTTCATTCTTTTGGTTATGGATACCCAATTCTCCCAGCACCATTTGTTGAAGAGACTGTTATGTCCCAGAAAAGTGAACTTGGTAAGCTTATTAAAAAGCAGTTGATCATAGAGGTGAGGGTCTATTTCTGAACTCTCAATTTGATTCCATTGATCATTGTGTCAAATTATCTTTAGCTCCTTGCTGGCTCTCAGTACAAACAATGTTGTAGCCCTACCTGGCCTGGAAGTGTGTGACCCCTCCAACGATCTGAATTTGTTGTAGGCTGTGTCCCTCCCTCTCCCCTTTCTTGGGGTAGAGGACCCCCACAACCCCTTTAGTTCACAGCCAGTGCAGTCCACAGCTGACGCAGTCTGCAGACTTCCTTAAAATTATCTTACTTGAAATTTTTACCAAGACTCTGATTAGAAGAGATAGATCAGGTTAATAAGGAAAAAAATATTTATGAAAGTGAATGGCTAATTGTCTTTAGTTATGTAAAGAAAGATTGCCCAAGTGGTGAAAAGCAGCTGTTGCTTGATCTAGTAGGTCCCAATCAAAAGGGCAAAGGATTTATATTGTAGCAGGAGAGAATTAGGAAATTTTTTTCTAAAAATAAGAACTATAAGAAATTAGCATACTTCTTTATGGACTATTTCAAAATTCCCTTTCTTGGAGATCATAAAGAGAAAACTTTGTGTTTCTTAGTAGTAAGTAGCAAGAAAATTAACTAGGAAACCTGTCTGTCTAGGGTAAAAAGGGCATAAAAATAGAACGAAAAAGTCTAGTAATAATTACTACAGGCAAGAGTAGGAATAGGTCCTGAACCTGGGTGGCAGTAGTGAGAATGACTAAAGGGAAAGGGATAAGGACCAAGGTGAAAACCTCAAATAATTTGAAGAGAAAAACAGTTAAGAATAATAGTATTGATAACAAGGAGATTAGTGTTTTGGCTAATATTTATTGTTTTCCTTTTCTACTCCAACTGTGGTTTCTTATTCTAGGTAGTCTGCTGTCCCAAACCCACTCAGCCTGCCCAGGGTCTTCCTCTAATTTATTTACTCATTTACCCCTCCAACCCATTTATTGAGAGAGAGTTGCTGTACTAGATCCTGGAAATAGTACCAGTGAACAAGATGGATGAGGTGCTGCAAGGAGCTTAGAATGGAGTGGAGCAGACAGTGAAGACACAAAAGTACTATACTTTAAATAGACTTGCAATAAAGTAGGAGAACTACAGGACACTAGAGAACACATGAGAGGTACTTTGCTCAGATTTGGGAGGTGACAGGAAGCCTCCTGTAGGAAATGTAGGATGAGTGGGAGCTATCCAGGAGAGGACACAGGAGAACGAGTTTTGGGAAGGAGGGAACTGTATGTGCAAACTCAAAGTATCATATAGCTGGAGTACTGAATTCAAGATGGGGATGGTAGATGTAAGTAGAGGCCACATTGCAAATAATTTTTAGCAGTTGAGACTTAATCCAAGAACAAAAGAGAGCTATTGAAGGGTTTAAAAGTCATTAAAGAAGTGTGACAGGTTCAGACTTGCATTTTAGAAAGATTAAAATCAGAAAAAAAGCAAGATTGGAGGCAAGAAAACTAATTAGAAAGTAATTGCAGAAATCTAGGAAAAAGATGACAGTAGCTTATCCAAAGGTTTCCTAACTGATAATTTTGGATTTCTAGACCAAGGTGTTTACTTTATTGTTATTCCTGAAATTCTATACATGAATTTGTGCCTTCTTCTGTATGTATAATGAATTTCATAATTTATAAAGTTAGGGGGAAAAAAGATGAAATAGGATAATGGCAGTGAGGATAGAGAAGTCAAAATGGATTAGAGATATTTAAAGCATGGAATCTATAGGATTTGAATGACTGAATGTACATTGTGAGGAAGAGGGATGAAAAATAAATGCGGATTTTTGGTTTAGACAACTAGGTGGAGAGTGATGTCACTCTGAGATATGGTAAGAAGAACAGGTTGAGATTATACATTTAGTTTTGGTTACACTGAGTATGAGATACTTGTGGTCAACCACAAAGAAATCTACAATAGGACTTTGAAATATAAGTCTGACGTTTAGGAAAGAAAAACAGACTGGAGTTATAGATTTGGACCTTGTGAGTGAAGGGCCTTGCTCATGCAGAGCATAGAGTGTGAATGGAAGGGCTAGGAGAGAACTCTCAGTAACACTGATATCTAATGACTGGACCAAAGGAAAATGAGCCCTAAAAGAATCTGGAGAAAAAGCAAACAGATAGTTTAAAAGGAGAAAGCAATACCAAGGAAGAGAATTGTTTCAAGGAAAAGGGAGTGGTTAAAAGTGGAACCCAACCTTGACCTGCATTCCTTAGGCCACTCTCCTTGCTTTAGGCTTTCCCTTCCTCTGATACTCTAATAATAGTCCTGTATACATCCATTTTCCTAAAATTCGACTCTCATATGTGGCACTAGATTATCTGATAAATTATTTAAGATGTATTCTAAATGTTTAATCTGTTTCCCCAACCTGTTAATAGATTTTCAATGAAGCAGTGCTTTTTTTTTTAATCAATGCCTTCACTCTAAAGAATAATGAAAGTCAAAACAATAGCAATACTACTGTTAATAACAATAATAATAGCAGATAACATTTACTGAGTGATTATTATGTACCAAGCACTACTATTTAGTCTTCCCAACAACGCAGGAGGTACTCTTTTCATCCTGATTTAAATGATGAAGAAATAGGTACAGAGAAACTAAACACTTGTCCAAGTTCACACAACTAGCCAGTAAGTAGAGAAACCAAGATTTGAACATAGGTAGTTTGACTCCAGAGCATGTGCTCTTTTATAAGTATGAGCCAGTGAAGGCAGATGTTTGAAGCCTGTAGTTTTATCATTATCCTTCAGAATATATTAAAAGGCAAGTAATTCCTCTAGCTTTGCATAAATCTTAATTTGGGCAGCACATAAAATTTAGAAGATATAAACAAGTTTGTTACATCCACAAATTTTGTTTTATTGAAAATGGTTTTGTTGCTTCCTTAAATAAGAACTGAAAGTCAGGACATGTAACATTTTAATTACCAAGGAATTTCAATGGCCTAAATCTATGATTACAGGTAATCACCAAACCTGATGATAAAAGGGTGATGGACATATTTCTTAAGGATATTTAAAATCACTAACATTAAGGTGATGCTGGCAAAAACTGAATACCTGGCATTTGTAAAAAGTATGTGAATAAGAAGATGATACACAGATAAGTGGGATTATGAATACAAAATTTTTCATTATATTATAATTTTTAATTAAATTTAATTTTTGAAACTTTTACCTGGAATGTTAAGATCATTGGGAGGGGGCTAAAAATCAGAAAGTTCAGTTGATCAGAAGACTAAGAATTACCTTTTACATAAGAAGCAAAGCCTCAGAGAAAGTGAGGAGCTGCAGTTGAACTACTATACCTAAAATTTTTCTTTTAAGAGTTCTGGCAAAATTTTTGATTTATGATATTTATCCCATCTGCATGCCATTGAACCCTGTTCCAGTAAATAAGGAATGTCTTCAATAAAATAGCAATGTCTTCAAGTAAACATGCCTTTAAGATAAAATCATTTTTAAATTAAAAAGTCCGTTAGAAGGTAGGGATAAACATTCTAGTCTTTGAGAAGTGGTAAAACATTTTGGCAGAGGAGTTGGTCGAAAATATGGTAATGTTGAGTCATCTTAGAAATAGAGCTATGGGAAATCCCTTCATCCTGTAGCCACTCAGCTGAATCATTATTCTAGTTTCTTGCAACTGAAGAAGTAAAATTTCCTAATTTATTAAAAGGGGAAAATCTGTTTTGTTTTTATATAACTAAAAACCCCAAACTGCTACTTATTCTTTTTTGCTCAAATAAGAATCAGAAATAAGGATATCCAGCAATTAGCATACAATTTTACACATAGTTGAATGAAGAAGGATGCCTTTTCATAAAGTTAGTGTGAAGAATAATGATTTTGCAATATAGGGATATTTCTGCCTAGATAACTAAGGATGATTATTAGAGTGAGAATTGAAACATGACTTTACTATTTCACTGTCTTTATCAACATAAAGTTACTAATTCAGATAAAAGTTGCAAATAATGTTATTATCATTTCAGAGATTTGTTGAAAGACCCCTTAGCTCGTAAATAGAGAGGATCAACGACAATTTACACACTAAGACCTTTTTAAACCCTTGCCTCAAAATCCTTGCCTTGCTGCTGCTCAGGGCATTACAGTGGGGTGGGACCCTCCTCTGGGGAGTGAGGCCCATATCAGTATGGGGTCCCAGCCTTGGCTCTTGCCTACAGGGTGGTCTCCCATGGGGTGGCTTGGTCTGTCTGGCCCCAGACCCTGGTTGGAGCAATGGGCAGAGGTGGCAGTTAGCAAAGGGTACCTGAAGTACTGTGTAGCAGATTGTTCTAGTCCCAAGTTTGACATCAATATACTGATTGTACTTCTGAGGCAAGGAAATACAAGAGACATTTGTATGATCAAGGTTCCTCCAGGGATGAAATATAGAGATTATTTTATGATTAGAGTGGAACCTCTACCTGACATTTATGTGCTATGGTTTACTACATTGTGTAATTATACAAAGATATGAAATATAAAAGTGAGCCTCATGTTTTGATACATGGGAAAATGAGTTGGGAGATTTAACATTGTTAAGATGGCAATATTACCTAAAGCAATGTACAGATTCAATGCAGTTTGTCACAATTCCTTTGGTCTTTTTGCGGAAATGAAAAAGCCTATCCTCAAATTCATTTGGAATTGCAAGGTGCCCTGAATAATCAAAACATTATTGAAAAAGAAGAACAAAGTTGAAGGACTCAAACTTCCTAATTTCAAAGCTTAGTATAAAATACAGTAATCAAAAACAGTGTGGTACTGGCATATGGATAGATGTATTTTTATCCAGAAATAAATCTACCCACATATCTATGTCAATTGCCAAATCATTTTTAACAAGGGTATCAAGACCATTCAATGGGGGAAGAATAGTCTTTTCAGCAAATGGTGCTGGGACTACTGGTTATCCACATGCAAGAGTGCAGTTAGACCCTTACCTTACACCATATACAAAAATTACATCAAAATGGATCAAAGACCTAAACGTAAAAGCTAAAATCATAAAACTATTAGAAGAGAAGATTGGGGTAAATCCTCACAAGCTTAGATTTGGCAATGAATTCTTAGATTCCAAAAGCACAGCAACAAAAGAAACAATAGATAAATTGAACTTCATCAAAATTAAAAATTTTTGTGCATCAAAGAACACTATTAAGAAAGTGAAAAACTTCCAGAATGTGAGAAAATATTTACAAATCATATATCTGATAAGAACTTTTACAACCCAACAGAAAAAAAGGCAATCCAATTTAAAAATGGGCAAATATTTGACATTTCTGTAAAGAAGATATACAAATGTCCAATAAGTACATGAAAAGATGCTTAGCATCATTATTCATCAGGGAAACGCAAATGAAAACCAAGATGAGATATCTCTTTGCTCCAATTAGATGGCTATAATAATAATAAAACAAACAAGCAAAGAAAAAACGGAAAGTAAGTGTTGAATAGGATGTGAAGAAATTGGAACCTTCGTACAGAACACTGTTGGTGGGAACAAAAAACAGTGCAGCTATTGTGAAAAACAACTCCTTAGAAAAGCTAAACATAGAAATACATGACCCAGCAATTCCTCTCCCAGGTACATACCCAACAGGATTGAAAAAAAGGTACTCAAACAAATACGTGTTCACAGAAGTTTGCAGTAGCACTATTCACAATGACCAAAAGGTAGAAACAACACAAATGTCCATCAATGGATGAAAGGATAAACAGATTTTGGTATATACATACAATGTAGTATTATTCAGCCACAAAAAATACAACATGGGTGAACTTCAAAATCAGTATGATAAATGAAAGAAGCCAGTCACAAAAAGCCACTTACATGATTCCATGTATATGAAATACCCATAATAGGCAAATCCATAGTGACAGAAAGTAGATTAGTGGTTGCCAGGGTCTAGTGTGAGGGGAGAATATTGAGTGACTGCTTAATGGGTATGAGGATTATTTTTGGGGTGATGAAAATGTCTGGAATTGGATAGTGGTGGTGATTTCACAACATTGTGAATATACCAAAAGTCACCAAATTGTTCACTTTAAAATGGTGAATTTTGTGTTATGTGAATTTCACTTCAATTAAAAAAAAGATGGAAGGAAATGACACTAATGATTGGCTTTTTTGTGGAGTAAGGCACCATGGTGATTCATTTTATGCTTCCAGAAACCCGAGAAACCTACAAATTAGAGATATTATTGACCCTGCATTCTTATGAGGTTCAGTTAGCTCAGACACATATTATCTGAAGACTTCATTCTTGGAATAGATGAGACCTGATCCCTGACTCCAGTGGAGTTCAAGTGTGAATAAAATGATAGAAATTGCTTTAGTCATTTCAGATTGGATTGAGTTGCTTCTCTGAAAATATAGCTTTTTCTCCCTCATGGGCAGTCATGTCGACTGACACCTGAAGACTGTAATTAAATGAGCCAACACTTATACCAAATATCACTATGTCAAACCAAATCTTCACTATGTTGTCTTTATTCCTGAGGATCTCAGCAGGATTTCCAGGAGTTAGCACTGGTTCCTTTGCCTAATTTGAGCTCTGCTCAAGTTTTAGTTAATTTTGCTTGTTCTTAAACTTATTTTGTAGAGTGGAATGTAGAGTAGAATGGACAAAATTTTTAAAAATAAAAACATATCACCAAAAAAAAAAAAATCCTTGTCTTGCTATGTCCACCATTCCTAAATTACTGTATCATTATCTTTACTCAAGTCTAATCAAGCCACTGCATTTGAAGACCCAATTTAAATCCAACTTCAAAATCTCATAAATCCCAACTTTATCCTTTCCACACTGAAATACTACTAAGATTCTGCCAAGGTAGTGTTCTCCCAGACTTTGGTGACCTATTTTTTGTGCGGTGTCAGCATTCAACAGTCTTGGAAACCCTCGTCAAGACTGAGACCTCCTCTCCACCACAGCCCAAGACCTTTGACTTGAAAAAAGTAAGTTCTTCTGAAGGTCCCTGCTTAGGCTGGGGACAGGTGTGAGTGAGGGGAAGTAGGAAGAGGGGTGTAGGGTGGTGGTGTCTATAACTGCTAAGGTGAGGTAAGTCTCACATTGGATTGAACTCTAATTTTTTTTTTTTTTGGAGCTCTCCAAAGGCTAAATTTATTT
>PVKH010001091.1:0-32066 GCA_004027955.1 Chaetophractus vellerosus | reverse complement strand
AGAGGTCCCCGGGAACCGAACCCGGGGCCTCCCATGTGGTACCCCAGCGCGCTCTTTATCCACTGAGCTATCTAGCCGGGCCCATAGATCTACATTTAAATTTAAATATTTGTTTTGGTAATTGTAAATGTTTTTATATTTTTAATTTCAATGTACTCATGTTCATTGATAATATATAGAAATACAATTGCTTTCTGTATTTTTATTTTGTGTCCTATAACCTTTGTAAACTTATTTAAAAACTCTAGGAGTTTGTAGGTTCTTTAGGACTTTCTACATAAACAGTCATCATATGCAAATAGCACAGTTTTATTTCTTCCTTTCCTTTGTTTCAGTGGCTAGAATTTCCTTTACTATGTTGATTGAGTGAAGAGAGTTGACATCATTGACTTAATCCCAATCATAGGAGCAAAGCATTCATTCTTTCATCTTTAAGCATGATGATGCTGTTTATCAAGTTGAGGAAGTTCCCCTCTCTTCCTATTTTTTTCAAAAAATTTTTTTATCATGAAATGGTAATTAAACTTTTCAAGTGATTTATATAATTTGTGTTTTTAGTCTGTAAATATAGTGGATTACATTGATTGATTTTTGAATATTAAACCAGTCTTTTTTCCCTGAAAAAATCCCAATTGATCTTGGTATATCATTCTTTTTATATATTGCTGAATTCTATTTGCTAACATTTTATTAAGGCCTTTTCTGTCTATATTTATGGGGGATATTGCAGTGTAATTTTACTATTCTGTGCAGCCTTTAATGGTATATGGGTTATATTTTGTTCTTAAAACGAATTAGGAAGTATTCCCTTCTGTTTCAGTTTCCTCTTTGCTAAAGCAAATACCATACAATGGGTTGGCTTAAACAATGGGATTTTGTTGGCTCCCAGTTTTGAGTTTAGGAGAAGTCCAAAACTAAGGCATCATCAAGGCGATACTTTCTCCCAGAAGACTGTGATGTTTAGGGGTTGGCTGCAGATGATCCTTGCTTCTTGGCTTTTCTGTCACATGGCAATGCACATGGCAGCCTCCTCTGGCTTCAATGGGTTCTATTGACTTCTGTTTTCTTCTGCTGGCTTCTCTCTGTGTGTCTGAATTTAATTCTGCTTATAAAGGATTCCTGGAGTAGGAAAAAGACCTATCCTGATTCAGTTGGGCCACACCATAACTGAAGTAACCTCAAATTGCTATTTACAAGGGTTTATACCCACAGGAATGGATTAAGTTTAAGAACATATTTTGCTGGAGTACATATCTCCAAGCCACATACCTTCTTTTTTATTTTTGGAATAAATTACATGGAATGTGTCTTAATTCTTCTTTAAATATTTGGTAGAATTCCCTGTGTTACCATGTGTGCCTAGAGATTTATTTTCCACTTCTTTTCTATTTCTTTCTTTTTTATTTCTAACTTATTTTAAAATGGCAAGTTCAATTTTCTTAATAATTATAGGGCTATTCAAATTTTCTCTTTTATATTGAGTTAATTGTGATAGTTTGTATTTTTGAAGGAATTGATCCATTTTATCTAAGTTGTCAAAGTCATGTCTTTAGAGTTTTTCATTATCCTATTGATGTCTGCAGTCTGTAATAATATCCCTTGTTTAATTTATGATATTTTTAATTTGCATCTTCTGTCTTATTTGACAGAAATCTTGCTAATGGTTTGTCAATTTCATTGATCTTTTCAAAGAACCAGCTCTTTGTATCATTGATTTTCTGTGTGGTTTTTCAATTTTGAAAATTTCTGCTCTAATCTTTGTTCTTACATTTCTTCTGCTTCTTTTGAATTTTTTTTTTTTTTTGAGTTACTGAGGATTGAACTTGGAACTTCATATGTGGGAAGCAGGCACTCAACCACTGAGCCACATCAGCTTCACTGAGTTGGTTGTTTTCATTTGTTTTGCTTGTTTTTTTCAAGAAGCACCAGGAACCAAACCCAGTACCTCCCCTGTGGGAGTCAGGTGCTCAACCACTTGAACCACATCTACTCCCTGAATTTATTTTACTTTTACTTTTTTAAGGTCTTGAGGAGGTAGCTTAGATTATGCATTGCATATGTTTGTATTTGGTATTATACATTTCCCTTCAATACTACTTTGCCTGGGTCCCACAACTTTTGGTATATTATGTTGTTATTTTCATTATATCAATGCATTTTATATCCCTTGAGACTTCCTCATTGACCCATGGATTATTTAGAAGTATATTATTTATTCTCCGAGTATTTTTTAAAAATCTAGCATTCTTTTATTGAATTTTAACTTGATTTCAGTGTGGTCAGAAAATATATGCTATAGGATTTCATTCTTTATATTTGTTGACATTTATATTATGGCCCCAGAATATAGTCTATGTTAGTATATTTTCCATGATCACTTGAAAATAATGTATATTCTGCTATTTTGTGGTATAGCATTCTATACATGATTAAATCCTGATATTTGAAGATGTTGATTAAACCTTGATGTTGGTGTTGATGTGCTCTTCTATATCCTTGCTGATTTTCTTGTTGTCTTATTGTTCTATTAACTCTTGTTTTATAATTGTTTTCTATAATTGTTGTTCTATAATTGTGAAAGTGTATATTTCTCCCTTAAACTCTATCTTGTTTTTTTTCCACATGTTTTGCCAGTTTGGTTTTTGGTGCATACTCATTTATGATTGCTATGTATTCTTGGTGGATTTACTATTTTATTATTATATAATATCTGTCTCTGTCTCAGATAATTTTATTTGAAGTCTACTGTTCCTGATATCAATATAGCCATTCCTGCTTTCCTTAGACTGTTCTTTTATGTTCAACTTGCCTATATGATTGCATATAAAATGAGTTTCTTATAAACAGAATATAGTTGGGTCATGTTTTTAATGCACTCTGTCAAACTCTGTCTTTTACTTGGTGTTTTTAGACCATTTACATTTTATGTTAGGGCTTAAGTCTACCATTTTATTGTTTGTTTTCTGTTTGTCCTCTCTGTTTTCATTTATCTGTTTTCTTTTTTTCCTGCCTTCCTGTGGATTACTTAATTTATTAAAAATTCATTTTGATTTATCTATAAGGTTTTCCATGCATCTCTTTATATAGCAATTCACTGTGGCTCCAGGTATTATATTATGCATACATAACTTACCTAGGATAATGGTGTTGTCATTTTACCATTTTTAATGAGGTTTAAAAACCTTACCTCCTTTATACCCTTTTGCCCTCCCTTGTTTATAATTGTCTTCAATATTCCCTCCACATATAGTTTGAACCTCTTCAGATGTATTGTAATTTTTGTTTCAACTGTCAAACATGATTTTCAAAACTCAAGAGAAGGAAAATCTATTGTATTTACCCAAATTTTTGCTTAATGCTTGCTTTCTTCCTTTCTGATGTTCTAAGATTCTTTATTTACCGTTTCCATTTTTTTTAGAGAACTTCCTTTAGATATTCTTTAGGGAACTTTCGTAGGTGACAAATTCCATTAGTTTTCCTTCATCCTAGGGAATGTCTTGATTTCCCCTTTATTACTGAAGGATAGTTTCACTGGATCCATTGTGTTTTTTATTTTGTTTATTATATTTTTCAGTCCAAAATTTCCATTGATTCTTCTTTATATGTTCTCTTTATTTGCTGAGATTCTATTTTTTGTTTGTTTCAAATGTGTTTGCAACTGTACATTGAAGCATTTTTATGGTGGCTGTTTTAAAATCTTTGGCAGATAATCCTAACATCTCTGTTAGCTCAGTGTTAGCATCTATTGATTCTCTTTTTCCATTCAGTTTGAGATTTTTCTGTTTTCTTTGTATAATGAGTGATTTTCTATTGAAACCTGAACAATTTAGATATTATGGATCTTATTTACAGTTTCTGTTTTAGCTGGCTTCCTCTAACACCACTCTGTCAGGGGACCTTGGTGGGAGCACTGCTTCATTATTGCTAGGTGACTGTAAAATTCCAAGTCTCCACTCAGCTTCATTTCATATCTGGGGGGGTTCATCTAATCACTGCTGGTTGGTAGTGGGAGTTCCAGCTGCCCACCATGCCTCCATTGATCTTCCCTGGCTGGAAGTAGTAGCAGTATCTTGTTACTACTGTTCTCCACCTGACCTCCACTGATCCAAGTGGGTGGTGACCTCTATACTGAAGTGCTGAATGTCATGACTTTCCATTGGCCTTTTCTGACACAACCCCATCAGTGGGGGGAAGGAGAACCCATTACTGCCAGGTTGTGTGACGTCCAGGCTCCCTATATGGTCTCCTCTGACACTGTTAGTGAAGGAGGGGGGATTCTTTATTGTTTTTTGGGGGGTTGAAAGCCTTGACACCCTTCTTGATCTTCTTTGACACCATACTGGTTGACAACATGGTGTGTCACAATATAACCTGGCAAGTGTTATAGGCTCCTCAGTTCACATTTGCTAGTGTGAGTAGAATTGGCACCAATTTTTCTGTGGTTGTTAGAGAAGGGCTGATTATTTTGTAAAATTTTTTTCTTGTTTGCTGCCCTTTTCCTTGTTCTTTAATTAGAGTTTAGGCTTAATTAGAGTTTAGGGTATTTTATTTGGTACCCTTTGCTATTTCTGAGTTTGCAGCTTCTTCAACTGCATGCCTTGGATATAAGAGGCTAAATGTAATCCAGGGAACTCGCCACTATGTTGTTCCTTTTGTTTTGATATGCTTATTGTTTGACTTCTGTCTGACTTTTGGAGGCTTTTTATATTTGTTGTATATATAATATTTGGGTATTTTAGTTGTACTTAGCAGAAGGAATAGGAAATAGCATGTTTATTCCATCTTCCAGGAGCAAAATCCTTCAATAAATAATTTTAAATGAGTAAGTATTTAATAAAGCTTTTAAGTCTACATTTTGGGCTAAAATCTGGGCTCTTTTGTTGACAAGATGTTCGTGAAAATTTGGCTTTTACTTTCCCCTTGTAAAGTAGATTGTTCCTATTTCCAAAGATAAATCCTACCTGACCCTAGAGTGATATGTGCACATTATAGACAGATTTTAATTTTTAATAGCCTTTTCTCTTTCTCAGTACATAAAATTCCATTTTTGCAAAGTTTTTAATAAAATTGTCTAAATATTTCAAATCAATTTTGCTCTTCCCCAGACATTGCTTAATTAATGCATGGTTTTTATTGTTCCCCTGTATAATTTCTAAACAGTAGAGGGCATATTCCAGCACTAACCTGCATCAGAGGAAGCATGGTTGAGAGGAGCAAATCAAACCATCTGGCATCAAAGTCCTGCTCTAATTTCTACTACTTTTGTGGCCTTGGGCAATATTTTTAGCCAACTTCTCTGTGCTTCATTTCCCCATCCTTAAAATTGAAATGATATTAACAGTAATAACAGCATCCATGATGATGATAATAACAACCTCATAGTGCTGTTAGAAGGGTTATATGAGTAAATATATAGAAAAGGCTTAGAACAATGCCTGACACTATATCTTTTCATCTATATCTATATGTGTATAGTTAAAAGATATGTATACAAAATCCATATATAATACATATATAAAATAAGCACTTTATTTTGTTACTCCTGAAGATAAATATGGGGCATATTGATAGCATAACAATGAAGGAGTAGCAATTCTTTTAAAAATAGAATTTCCTTTTTTAGTTTCAATATAGTTTCATGTTAACTATCAATTGAAAAGTATTTTTTAATTTTGCTATCATATCCCTTTATAAATATTTCATATGCCCCTGATTATCAAGACTATCTTAAAGGTTATAATTATATTTAATTATTGAAAAAGTACTTTTAGATAAATTTAGAATATAATTAAATTTTTACCCTTCATTTAAAGAAATATTCATTGAAGTATGATTCTAAGTAATTCTGAAGTTCAATGTAAATGTTATCATTTCATAGTTTTGAATATCTTTATTCTAATCCACAAGGGAAAAAACTTAAATTGACTCTAGGAAAAGAAAAACATGCTTTCATGTTCATAAGTTTGATTTTATTCCTTCATTTTATGACAACATCTCTCCCCTGATAACTGCTATTTTATAGGCAAAACCATTCCCCTGGTGCCATACTCACATGGAAAAGGCGCTGCATATGTCAAGCAATCCATCTTCAAGTATGCAGGTTTCAGACATTTCACTGCCAGTGCTTTCCTGTTCATACCTCTAACCCACATCACTACTAGAAATTACTAATCTACATATCTCCTTCACTTGAATTGTTCATATATAGTTAAAATAGCTACATGGTATAAATAGTGTGGTTTTGAGTACACTGTTATCTATGAGACCATACACTGTCATTAAGAGCATCAAATCTCCAGTCCCTAGTGATTAACACATGGAAAGCAAATCTAGGTTTCTTCAATAATTCCTACATCTCTAGTTTTTCCAGCATGTAGATAATCATAGGCAGCCTAATGTTCACTGTTTATGATAGATTTGCTAATATTTTATCAGGTCTTCATATAAAATAAAAGGAAACAGCATCCTTTGAACACCTACAATTTGTTTTTATATGTAAGAGTTTATGTATGTGTGTATGTGTGTATAACCTTTTGTGTTATAGTTCCTCGTGTTCACACTTAAGTTTGTTAGATTTATTCATGTTCTTGGGTATAGCAGTGGACTGTTCATCTTTGTTATAGTATAGCATGGTATTGCATGAACATACCACAGTCTATGTATCCGTGAAACTTTTGATGGGCATTTGGTTAGTTTTAGGTTTTAAAGTGCTATGACTCATGCTGCTGTGAACATTTTAATAAAATTTTTAGTGGGGATCTTATGTATGCATTTCTGTTGCACATACCATACATATACACATATACCCCAAAACTGGATTTGCTGGGTTCTAATGCATGTATATGTTCAGCTTTCACAGAAATTGCCAGATGTTTTCCAAAATGTTTGCCCACATTTATGCTCTTAGTGGTGTATAAGAGTACCAGTTGTTCCAGAGTCTCACCACCACTTGGTATATTCTAACCATTTTCTTATTTTAGCCATTCTGGTGAGTATGTAATGGTAGCTCTTGATTTTAATCTGGACCCTGATAGCCAATGAACTTGAATCTTTCTTAAAAATATGTTCATTTGGCCAATCAGATATCTTCTTTTGTGAAGTGCCTTTTCAATCTTTTGTCCATTTTTTCTGTTGTATTACTTTTTTTATTGAATTGTTGGAGTTCTTTATATATCTGCATCCTTTGCAAACTTTTCCCCATTCTTTGAGGCAATGTTTAACTCTGTGAGCAGTGTCTTTTTATAAATAGAAGAGTATGACTTTTGGAAAGTTGAAGATAACTTTTTCATAGGAAAATATTTTCCTGTTTGCTCTAAAAGCTTTATTAATTTATCGTTCACATTGATACCATCAATTTCTCTGAAATAGTCTTCTGTGTAAAGTATGTGGTAAAGGTCCATATCATATTTCCCACATGTATATCCATTTGACCCAGTGAAGTTTATTAAAAAAGACGATCCTTTCTCCACAGCACTATAGTGTTATTTTTGTCATATAGCAGGTGATTGTATATATATGTGGGTCTACTTCTGGACTTTATTCTCTTCCACTGGTCAAATTTTCTTTCCTTTTACACAGATGTTTCTTTAATTTCTTATTTATAATGAAATGTCAACATGGTGGTACCACTTTTAAAATCAAACAACATGCTAAGTTTGGTTTATTTAACTTGAAGGGACTAGTTTAACATGGATATCTTATTGCTTAATGGGGTAATAGGGTAGACAATCAGAAATCTGTGCCATTTGCCAAGTGTCCTAGTCACTTGATTTATGAACTCACTGAAGAGAAGTAGTACATCCTAATAGCAGTATCTAGAAAGGCATTGTTAAGATATATTGAAGTTCTTCTGAGACATAAGAGTTTATAAACTTATGTCCAGTTTTAGGGCATAGCAAAAGAATACTGAAATAGATCAGGGACAAGTTGGAATTGTTTTGTACTAAAAGTTTTAAGTAGAGATTGACAAACTAAAGTCCACAGGCCAAATCTCACCCGACACCTGTTTTTGTAAATATAGTTTTATTGGAGCACAAATACTTATTCATTTACTTAATGTTTATAGTTGTTTTTGTTCTAAATAGCAGGCTTGAGTAGTTGTGACAGATATCATATGCTCTGTAAAACCTAAAATATTTATTATATGGATCTTTATGGAAAATTTTTGTCCACCCCTCCACCTGAGAATCTGAATATGTTCTCTAATGAACTGTTTAATACCATAGCTGAATTAGAGACTAATCTGAAACAGTGCTGTTTGCTTTTCAACCTTTAATTTATCCTTTCTAGTAATCTTCATTTCTATGCACTTTTCCACATCTCTCACCATTGTTTTTTACCTTTCAGGCTACAGCACTCCCTTTTGTATCATTTGTAATTATGGTCTTTTGGTAACATGTTCTACCTGTTTTTGTTTGTCTCTTGTAATTCGGGTCTTTTGGTAAAATACTCTCTCAGTTTTTGTTGGTGAAGACTTTAAACTCATCCTCATTTTTAAAGTACAGCTTCGTTGGATACAGAATTCTTGACTGGCAGTTTTTCTCTTTCAGGACCTTAAATACATCATTCCACTTTCTTCTTACATCCATGGTTTCTGGTGGGAGGTCAGCACTTAATTATCCAGGTTTCCTTGTATGTGATTCTTTGCTTTTCTCTTGCTGCTTTTAGAATCCTCTCTTTATTTCTGATATTTGTCATTCTGAATAGTAGGTGTCTCAGAGTAGGTTTATGTTGATTTATTCTGTTTGGGTGCATTGTACTTCTTGGATATTGATATTGATAAGGGTTGGGAAGCTCTCAGTCATTATTTCCTCAAATATTGTTTCTATTATCTTCCTCTTCTGGGACTCTGATAATTCCCATGGCTGTGCTTTTCGTGTTGTCATTCAATTCCCCGAGACCCTGTTCCATTTTTTCCAATCTTTTCTCATTCTGTTCTCCTGTCATTTCAAGTTCAGATGTTCTGTAAATATCACAATTCTGTCTTCAATCAATTCAAATTGTCTTCTTAATATCTTTTAACTCTTTAGTCATATTTTCTTTCAATTCTTTGAATTGATTTAGGAGAGTTGTGTGATTATCATTGGTTAGGTTTCTTAAATCCTGTATCTTGTCAGGGTATTTGGTTTGTTCCTTTGGCTGGGCCATATCTTCCTGTTTCCTATTATGGCTTGTAATTTTTTGCTGATGCCTAAATATCAGAATATGTTGATCAATTTACTGTGATGGTCAATTTCCCTCTCTTGAATAGTGGTTTTTTTTTTCACAGCTCTTCTTTGATTTTTTGGTTCAACTTATTCTGAGTCTTTAAAATTTCACAGTTTAAGTTATCAAAATTGGGCCAGGGACTCATTAATGGGGTGCAGATTTTCTCCCAGGAGTTTGGTCTAAAAGAGACCCAAAAGCAGTTTTCTCCTTGCAGTTTCCTGGATGGCCAGCAGGTGGCCCTCATTGGCAAACCTTTCCACAGAGTTGTTTTTTTCAACCTCAACTTGCCTGTGTTTCTGGTCTGGCGAGAGCCAAGATTCCAAGTGGGCTCTGCTGGCCAAATTCACTGAAGAGAAACCACTCTGTGTCCTCAGCTGCACCCTACCTCTTCCCTGGGAGGAAGACATCTGGTCCCCTGTCACTCTGCTGCAGTGAGCCAGGGGTTTTATCCAGGCTGCATACCTAAGGTTGGAGGATGGGTACCCTTCCCAGCCACTACAGATGTTTAGTAACTCATGATTATCATTTCGGGCTCTTATCTCTCTGTCCCTTACCCTCCTGGGGATTGCGCAGCACTGTCCTTGTCTGCTGACCTCCAAAGAAGCCCCTCAGACAGCTTTTGTCCCTTTCTTCATTGTTTTTGTGAGAGTTGAGCCCTACCTGCCTACTGTGACACCATATTCCCAGAATTATATTGCTTTCTAGATGCAGTATTGAGAAATTAATGTGAACTTTTCCTAACATTTCCATATTAACTTTTCGAGAGAAAAGATATACTAGAAGCTATTTCAAAAGCTATTGAGAAGAGCAGATTATTTCCAACAGCTACTATACAGAGTTTCCAACAATGAGATCTGCTTTCACCTGCCATTGATGAGAATTGTCAGAGGGAGCCACCATACATGGGAACAACTTCTGGAAAATGTTGCCATTGGCAGCTTTAGCCAATAGGAGCCACAACTAACATAAAAACCAACCTTGGAAAATAAATATCAAGAGGAATTTTTAGGAGTTAATAAAGCTAGCACCTCTTGGAGCACAGGCATATTTCCAGGATTATTTTTGTGAATGTGCTCAAGATAATACTCAAAAATGAATACTGGAATAAGAAAGAGGGTTGGCACTAAGTATATTTTCCTCTAGTAGTTCAAAGTAAAAAGTACTAATTCATTTGGTCTACATTATACCAAAGACCATAAGAGGAAACCTGAGAGGAAGGAATAAGAATTAAAAACTAAGCCCAAAGGCCATTTTCTGAACTGTAAATGAAAAAGTAGAACCAAGTATTAAGTACCAGAAAGGAATTAATTGAGGAAGGGCATATTTGGGGACAAGAAAAAAGGGTATCTTGGGCAATTACCACTAATATCTATAGGTTCCTGCCACTTTCTTTCTTGACTGCTGAATCTCTTGAGCTATGTTTAAAAGAACAGTATTGACATCAGCCTTATAAGTGAAGCTAGAGATTATTGGCCTTTAGGAATTTCACTAGGAGGACTGTTTCTGCGATAGTGGAGTAAGCTTCTAAAAGATTGACCTTCCCACAGATCACAACAAAAAAAAAAAGTCTGGAGAATGTGGGTGTGTGTATGTGTGTGTGTATTTATATAACCAAACCTCTGTAGAATGAACGAAATATTTTGAAGGGAGTCAATGCTTGGATGACAGCACTGGCATATGATAAGTTCCCATTTTTAAAGCTTTAGCACAAGGGCAGGATACAGATACAGTGGACTCTGTAGAGAATAACGTCTGGTAGAAAATATGTCCTATTATAATCCAGGAGAAAGAACATGGGAAAACATTGGAAGGGGGGCGTATCCCAAAAAAGAGAAATACATAGAATGGCAGCTTTAAAATCAGCATGTAAAGTTATGCCCAAACTTGAGGCTGACATGTAGATCAAGCATTCATGTGGCAGACTAAATGCAACCTGAAACTAAGGCTAGAAGAACTAAACTGAGACCTTAGCTGCTTCTTACCATAGGCAAGACAGAGAATGTGATTTAAACCTAAACAAATATTTTCTGCTTAAACAAAAACAATATTCTTTAGAGGAAAATAACAGAACAGAGAATCTCTACAGCCTAACACTGACAATGACTTGGATGCAATCCAATCTATTTCACAACAAATAAGACTATTAACTGAAGCCATCCTGAGATAACCCAAATATTGGAATTTTCAGACAAGGACTTTAAATCAGCTAACATAATGCTAAATAAAATAAGTTTAATAAACAGACAATCACAGCAGAGTAAAAGAAAATATAAAAAAGAACCAAATGCAAAATTCAGAGCTAAATCATACGTATCTAGAAAAAAAACTCTTTGGATGGGCTTATAATAGAAGAATGGAGATGACAAAGAATCACTGAAATTGAAGATAGACAAATGTGAAGAAGAGGGAGAGGAATAAAAAGAAAATCAAGAGTCTCAGGGATCTTGGGACAATGTCAAAAGGCTTAAGCTATGAAACTTGGAGACCCAGAGGAGGGTGAGAATGAGGCAAAAAAATATATATATTTGAAGAGATAAATGGCTGAAAATCAAAATTTCCAGATGATTTCCTGAATATCATTTACAGATGAAAGACACTCAAAGAATTCCAGATTCATCACACTAAAGAGAAAAGATAAAGTTTCATTAAGATATTTTGCAAGCGTGGAAAATTTTAAGTTGATGCTTACAGTATTCAGCATTGCCAGGAAAAGATTGGTATCAGAAAACATGGTATAGTTAAAACTTTCTTTTTAAATGTAGAAATTCCTCTTGGGAATGAGAAGCCATAGTTTGTACATCATGTTGAAAATTACAAAGTATCTTAGCTTTCTAAAAATGTCATGCCGTTTTTGTTTTTAAAATTTTGTTTAAGAATCATTAGCTTTGGTTCATTGAATCCAGAAAATATCTATTTATATCCAAATACATTCTGGTTCAATGGATCCAGACAAAATCTATTTGTTTTTACTGTTTTTCATGATATTGAAATATAAATGAAAATTATTTTACCTTGTTTTTAAAGCATTCTTGATTTTTAAATATTTTACTTTTGATCCCCCCAAATCTATCTGTGCTTCTTATTTTTGGAAATGCAATTTAATTAATATGCTGCTTTAATTATTTTTCTAAGTTTCATTGTCTATAATTTATAATTAATATCTATATCTGTGAATATATCTCTATTTTCTTATACTTTTTAATTACTTTTCATATTTAATGTGAAGTACCCTTCATGGCTAACAGTCTGATTATTTATAATTTGGGACCTTGATCAAATTTTCTGTTGTTTTAATATTTTGTCAGGTTTAACAGAATGCCTTTGAATGGTATTTCTCCTTCCTTCTCATTGCAGCAGAAGTGAAACAATTCTGTGCAAATTATGTAAAAATAATTTGTCATGGTTATATTAACAAATTTAAGCATGGATACAATATGACTTCTATGTTCTGGGTTATTAAGATTATTTGAAATAATGACTCATAGTGCTTAAGTTCTTTGATGGAAATGTAGTAACATAATTCATAATTACATAGTATTAGGGCTACATGTTCCAATAACAATATGTACCAGATGATTTTATCATTTCTGATGACATACATGATTGAGATATAACTTATAATTTAACCTAATTAAAAAAGAAATCAAAATATCCATATGCAAATTAACTGAGAAATTGAGTAATGCTTTTAACTCTGGTATATGCTTACCTCAAACTTTAATATGTAAAAACACTTAAAGTTGTTAGGCAGATGCCTGATATCATCCTTAGGAATAGGACTGTAGTTCTTGAGTTGTTTCCCTTCAGTGACAGAAGAACAGAGGGAAGTACATATTTTTAATCAGATATTAAATCAGGGAGATAAAGCTATTTTTAGTAAGTTCTAGAAATTTAAATCTTGGTAAGTCAAGTAATTCTTCCTGTCACACCTGACAGTTTTATTATTACACATTTAAGCTTGGTCTTGTGAATTTCATAGCACCAAATGAAACAAACAAACTGAAAAGCACCGGAAGTAAACATCCTCAAAATTCTTTGAATATTCCATGTATGGTTATAACTTTGGGCATTAGCACATTTTATCTGTTTTTAAATAAAGTAAGCTTCTCTTATTCTCCTTTTGGAAAGTCCTTGAAAGCTATGCCAAATGTGACTTTCTCTGTGAAACCTTCTTCATACATCTCGATCCTTATACCCTTCTTCCACCAAGTTAGAAGAAATCACTTATGAGTTGTCACCAGAGTACTTTAACTAAACTCCAATTTTACTATGCACCATCCTGAACTATGTTAAATTCTTTTCTTGTGTATTCTGCCAAAAGAAGTAAGGGAAGATGCCATATTCAGCTTTCTATTACCAGATTTTAAAACCATTAATGACATCTAGTAAAGGTACAAAAAATGTTTGTTGAATTAATTTTATAATTGCATTTAAAGAGATTATTGAGTTGAGGTAATACTTAAGAAAAGTTGATTAGTTAATACATTGGATATTTACCTACAAAGCAAAAATAAAACAAAACTGACAGTTACTTCTCATATTAAAAATAATTTTAAATGGATTAAAAATCTAAATGGATAATTATATGTATTACATATAGGTCTTATATTTAATGAATATGTTTTATGTTTAGGTAAAGAGTGTATATAGTATTCTGTCTGTTGTGCAAGAGTGGAGAAGTGGTACCTATATACAACTGCTTGAGTTTTTCTAAAAGAAACACTGAAAAAATAAATTAAGAGACAGGGTTCCCTAAAAGTGTGTGTGGGGTGTGTGTGTGTGTGTGTGTGTGTATTGGGCGTTTGATATGGGCAATTGTAGTAGTGAGACTTCCCTGTGTATACTTTTCTATGTAGCTTTAACTGCTGAATTCTTCAAATGCCTTACTATTAAAAATTAAATTAAATGCTAACCAACCAGTGGCATAAACATTTTCCTTTTCATAAGATATTCTAGGCTAAAAAACACAAATAAATGTATAATTAATTTCCAATCTTTTCACAATTCAGTAATATCTTCTAACATATTCAATTTGATTATAAAGTAAAAATATAAAGTAAAATAAGCAATAAATAAGTAAATCCTGCATAAAGTTGTATAATTGACTGAAAAATTATTTTCTTGCATAACCATGGAAACAAGACATAAGCATTTGTGTACTCTGATCTCAAGTTGAGAAAATTGCTTGGCCTACTTGTAATAAATTCCATTTTCCTCTCAGTTCTGTTCAGAAACTGTAAAGAGAGGTTTCAGAGATGCTGTAGTAAAAATAAATCACAGTGATGTCACAATAAAATGCAGTGAAGTTGTAAAATAGAAAAAATAAATTGCTTTAACAAAAAAAATTGGATTCTATCAGGGTATAGAGTATTTTGTATGCATTCAAAAGTATCTTTGGAGGGAAAAACAATCATTGAAGCATATTATAAGAGATATTTAACTTGAAATTAAGTAATTAATTTATTGTTTAGCCATCCTTTTAATTAGACACTTAAATCAAGATTTCATTTCTACATTAGAACTGACATATGGTTTAAAGTTGAAGATGAATTGGATTTTTAAAATTTTATCATAAATATTTTTAAAGTTCACATTAAAAAGTTGTGGTGACAAAGGCAGTGGAGTAAGTGGAAAGAACCAATCCTGGAACCACCTGTGGTACTTTAATTGGGATCCCAGTAGTCATTGCCTCTCTCCCCATCCTCAGAACTTCTATAGAAATGTTTTAAAGGAATTAGAGGACGTAATGAAGCATAAGAAAGTCATTCCATTTATCTTTGTTTTACGTTGTAGCCATTTAATTTAATTTTGATTTGTGGTAGCTTTAAACATTTTAGTTTTGCTTAATTAAATGTAAGTAGAAGCAAGGTTGTGACAATTATTGTGCTTAATAATCAGAAGAATGATGTATTTAACTACCAAACTGGAAAGCAACAGTTTTACTTTATCAGTGTTTTAAGTTCTTTTGGGACCTATTTCAACTTTTCAGAATGAAATTTTGAAAATTATGGATCAGTTGGCTCTCTGAACAAAATTAAAAACATGATTTTAATGAAAAAATGTGTATTCTCCCCTTACATTTCAGCAGCTATTCCTTGATACATTGTTATAAATCTTTAAAAGCATTTTAATAACTCCATCATTTTTGATACTATGGGCATAGTTCAAACAATAATGCTTATATACTTACATTTTCACAATAGCAAATTTCTATTAAATGATTCATATTTTCACATGTTCCATAATAATGGTAATAATGTATTATATTAGGGAATAATGAGTACTGATATATTAAAATGTTTTCCAAATAAAAATACGCAAGTTATATATTACATTATTCAGAAACTCAGGTGGTTGAAATGCTTTATTTGGTTTATTCTGGAAGTTAAATGTAGTAAAACTGAGATATTTTACTAAGTGTTTCTACAGTCCTAAGAGGACACAAACATTCTAATTTTTCCTACCCAGCAATTCATTTTTCCTTTTCCATATGCTTGTTTTTTTATTTTCATATTCTGCTTTTTTTCCTAGACAATTTCTGCCAGTGGTGTCTATTGAATTAGTATTGAATGAGGAAAAATAGTACAAAGGCAAGTGTTATGCATTGTTGTCAGATGTCTAATCTTCATAACATCTTTGCAATGTCTCATTTTCCACCTGTGATATCTGGTTGTTGAATTACTATCACTGCCATAAAAAGAAGCTAGAACTTGTTTAAATTCTCACTCCAAAAAGGCTCTATCAGTTCTTAACAGAATTATGTTGGTTAAACTATATGATCTTCAGATTCTTGGGTGCCTATAGTATGGGATTAATGTTGCCAATCACTAGTACATAATAGGTCGTCAACAAATGTTTGTTCTTTCTCTTTTCCTCAATAGTTACTTTAAACGGTTTAACAGTTTTACAGATTCAGGGGGCCAAAATTTTGTTAACATCTAATAAGTATTAGATACTGCTTTAACTAATGGAATACCGAGTCATGATAACTAAACTCATTGGAAAATAAACTATATAAACCATGATTTAAAATTTTAATTTATAATAAAAATGTAACCCTGAAGAAGACTTGTAAGTTTTCACTAGTTTAATATATATATTTTCTACCCATAGGAAAATTACACAGAAAGGAAAATTATCAGCAGACTGTTTGATGAACATAGAATCTGATTAAGAGCAGTTGCTCATATAACGTGGATTTCATTAATTGTATCAGTTTGAATAACCTAGGACATCCATCTTCTCCAAAAGGAAATCCCTACCTCAAACTTCACATTATTGTCAACTTCTAATAAAAATTTGGATTGGAATAGATAGTGTTTTATTCCCTGTGACTCCCTAAGCTCAAGGTTAGCCATCCCCTCTTTGTTTTAGTGTATTATCTTTGTGTTTTTTAACATTATCATTTAAGTAAATAGTTTCCCAAGGGTTGCTTGAGCATTCCATTGAAGTGCTAGAAGAATAATAAAACTTTAATCTATATTTACCTCATTAAAATTTTGCTTTCTCTATGTTTGAGTCAAACTAACTTTGTCTCAGGCTTAAGATTGTTTCCATAGCTGGTGATTTCCTATGTCTTTGATCCTGGCAATTATGTCTTGATTTTGTAGTTGGATTGTCTAAGGGAACCTTATTTTCTTTATTCCCAAATTCTGAGGAGGCATATCTGTGCTGTTCTTTGAATGGATTACAATATTCTTTAATGTAAATTTGTAAAGTTATGAATTTCTGAAATTTTAAATATTAAACTAATTTGCATCAAAGAATACTCCGATGAAAATATTTCCCTGAAAAGTTCTTTCTAATACTCTTAATCTATCATCTCTGCTACCTCCTGCTTCTCAACTACCATCACCACCAATAGCAATAACAGTAACAAAAACCCTTAAAATAAAAAATAAAACATACAAATAACCAGGATCTAAATTAAGAGAAATAGAGATTGCTATTAACTCTCCAAGGGATTAAAAAATTTTCAAAAATTGCTTCTATTATAACTAATAGTTTAAAAATACCAATTGACATTGTCTCATATGGGAGTTCAAAAGCTGAGTTAATTGCATTTCTATCTTAACCTTGCAATACAGGGTTTGCAGAGTAGGACAGACTGTTCCTAAAGAGCTCTGTTTAACAGTGACCTAAAAGTGGTTGGTCATTTTCTTGCCCACAGAGGACAAATACATGAAGACAAATAGAACCCCCAACATATAATTGTGTTATGGATAGGGCTTAAATTATTTTAAAAAGCAAACCATAGATTTTGTGGTATATAACTCTGTTGCTAGGGTTCATTTTTACCATTTTAAAATATCAGAGACTGAATTTTTATCTTTATTTTTCTGCTTTGCCCTTAGATTGTGTACACCTTTGAAATGTGTCTAAAAATTACCTTTCTGAGAATTTACTGTACTCCAGGTACTTCCACATTGGTTTTTACTGTACTTCTCTGGAAATACACAAAGTCACTAAGAAAAAGGGAAGAAGCAAGAAGGCAGATTCCCTTTCCTGGAACTAAGCCCAGGATATTCTATCCTTGTCTGACCCTAGAATAATCTTGAGATGACTCTGGGTTTCTATATACCAGGGTGTTTAGGAGGTCCATCCAGAGCAATGCTATGTTTGTGATGTTTGCCCATGCTCTTTGCCTGACAAATATATCACTACATCGAGAGGGACAATTATACTCCTCTATTATGGTATGATAATTATTATAATTTTAATCTGTGGGCTATCTCTATAGAAATATTCATAGGATAAAGAGGGAAGAAAAATTCACTCTCAGAATTTAAAAGTGAACTTATAATGGCTAGAAAGCCAGAGTTTAGAAAACTCTGAGCACTCATAACAGGTTTTCTTTTAACTTCTTAGCAGGCTTATGTTATTAATATTAAATTAAATTAAGAGAACTGTAGTCAAGGAAGGACTTTTCATTTCACAGAGGATAATCGACTCAGAAAATCAAGCCAGGACCTGGTTGTAAGCCATTTTGATGAGATATGAGTGGCTCTTAGGAGCTGGAACAAAATGCCAGCAAGGTATAAATGGCATCAGGGGTAGACTTGTCTATAAATATTTTCAAATTTATAGCATTGGTTCTGAAGAACATATTGTGTGAGGAAATACAGTGTGAATAAATGGAAATTGCTTCACCGGAGTAAGAAAGGGGAAAATATAGTTTTATGTCTTGCCCAACATTTCTGCATCATAATATCTCGAAATGTGCAGCCATAAATCTGGGGTACATCTCAGGGAATGGTATAAAGGATTTCCCTGCTAATCTGACAGATTTTAGAAGTCCCTTAGTTCAATCTGTAGGAGAAAATCGCACAGAGCAGACAGAGCCAAACAATATGACCAGAAAGCCTGGGGGAACTTTGGCTTTTCTCAGAAATTTGAAATTATGAAGAAAAGGAGATTAATTTTAAATTGACTTCTATTCAGAGAGAGAACAATAGGTAAAGATACAGATGCCTGATTATTGTCCTCAGTCCTGTAAATTAAGCTTTTGATCATTAAAATGAGAAAAATACATGAAGAATTGTCATAAATAAGCCTGCTATTGTTTTTTTCTTCCCTTACAAAATATACAGATTTGACCATATGAAAACAGTTTGTCTTTGACCAGTATGGATGGTAACAACCATCACATCATTGGTTAAAGGTATCGCTATTCAAAGTAGGCTTCTTATCTGTGTAGTAAGAATTATAAGGTGCTTTGGGGTATCAAATGAGATAATATAAAGAGATTTGCTTGGTTCCTGACCCATAGTGGTTGCTCAATAAATATGAACTAAAATTATTAATTTAGATCTAGGACTAAAGGTTCAAACTTTATTGTCTTTAACACACATTTTAAATTATATATACACACACATGAAGTTTTTTCATATGATTTCATATATTTTCTTTTCTAAGACTTTGCAGTTCTTTTTTCAATTTATGAGTAACTTTTTCCTTTACCTGAATTCACTAATTGTTAATGTTTTAACATATTTATTTTCTTTCTTTCTGGATACTCTATCACTATCATCTATCACTGTCTATATATCTTTTCACAAAATTGCATCTCGTAAGAACAAGGACATTGTCCTAAATAACCTCAAAGCTATTATCACAATCAACAAATTAGGTATTGACCATTTTATATATGGTCCATATTCAAATTTCTCTAACTATCCTTTTTAGTTTATTCTCCCCAATCAAAAAGCCTTAGAGCAATGACACCTCAGCCCAGTAAGCACACCTAGTTACAGCTCTTGGTTTTTAAATACCCTGCCCCATTAAGAGAAATTAGAACACCTTGGAGAAATGCTATATGAGACAATGATTTGACTGGAATTAAATTGGATACAGGGTATGGGGAAAGAAAGAGAGATAATAGCACACATAAAAGTAATTAATGTATCATTCATGGGCAGGCTATTACAACAAAAAAATTTAAATTAAATTAAAGTTATTTGTGATTTAATTTATAAAAACAAAACCATAAATATAGTAGATTCTAATTTGTAATGAGATGGGGACTAACCATGAAAATCTTTTGTACTACACAGAGTTTTGTGGTTGTGTTGAGACAAATATTTCAGAGATAAGCAAACCTGAATAACATTTTTTCACATAATAATTCCAAATACGCTTATCTTTTTTGAAATGCTAAATGATGGTCATATCAAGCTAGCATATATTATGCAGTGTTTAAATATATAATTATATGAACATTTGATTTGTTTTGTTTTTCTTTTAATATTTTTGAAAATGGATATTGGAAATGTGTCCTTTTGTTAAGTGATTTCGTAACTGAAAGTGATATACTTCATCCATAAAAACTTTCATATTTACACAGTTCAGAAAAAAGAATGAAAATAGAATTTTCAATCTGTTTTTTTTAATTCTCTAAATGAGGGTGGTTAATTGGTTTGAATCTATTTGTTCAAAACTTCTCTTGTAAGTACAACTGATTGTTATAAGCAATGGGGAAATTTAATATTGGAATTTCCATCAAAAAGTCTACAAAGTTGGTGGATGGCCAAATACAGTTATTTATTAACCAAAGACATTGTATCTTTGTGCTATGTCTTTTTAGCTCTGACACCATTTGTGCTAAGTGTCAGAATAAACTGAATTTAGAGCTATAAAATTGAACCTTTTATCATAAAGATTAAAAGCAGGATTTTTAAAAATAAGACATCTGCAATCAAATTTTTACAAGAATTGATTAGGTAAATAAAATATTTATATGACTTTTAGAATGCAAAAAAATATTTTATAAACAAATCTTTGTATCTGAGGGCATGTACTCATTCTTTGAAAATATATTATTTATATATTTATACTGAGGAAGACGTGCAATCAAAAATTTTGGAGAATGTTTTTCTTGTTTTAAGGCATAGATAGCTGAAAAATAAGGAAATACCTATTTCTATCTACAACTAGAATTATTTTAAACTAAATATAGAAATTAAACATTAAAATTTAGTGATTTTTAATTTTCATTGTTTATGGATTATTGAAATTTGCAGAGACTAATAAGTATCTCATGTAATTAAGAAATCTGGAATAATTTTAACTGTTGCCCTCTACTTCTTGAGTTCCTATGTTTTACTAAATCTTCCAAAGAAATAACTCAGGGGCCTCCATGCTGGTCAAAGGGAAGGCTTTAGTAGGCAGGTCTGTTTTTCTGGCCTTAGTTGAATCACATCTTCCCATCATGTTATGTACATAGGATATCTGAGTTAGATTTTATATGGAAATGGACTCCATAGGGAAATGGACTCCATAGGGAAAAAGCAATAATGTATGAAAACCACTGGCCTGGTGACCTGGATTATTTTCACAACTTCTGTTATACCGTTCATTACAGGACTTCAAGAACTTTGTTATATCTCCCTGTCTGAAGCACTGCTCATGTCATTGGGGCCACTGCTGCTTGCTCCTCTTCTCTTCTCTTCTCTTCTCTCCTTTTTACTGTGGCAGCGCCTTTTGGAGAGGCTTTAAGCTTTTTAAATAATTACTACTCTCTCTCTGTCTGGGTCAAACCTAGCTTCTTTAAGAGTTGGTTCTCCTGAGTGTTTTTAATTATCAAGCAAGCTCCCCCCCAGCCAAATGGTGCTACTTTTAAATTTCTTAATTGTATTCACAGCTGTCCTCCAATTGAACTCACAAATTATGTTAAGAATTTTCAAATACATTACCTCATTTAGTCTTCACAGACTTTTTAGATACAGTGAATCCTTTTTTATAGAGTAAGGGATCTAGACTCTGAGAGTTAAAATATATTGATCAACATCCCCTCGTCCGTAAGTCATAGTCCGGAGAGCTCTTCTAACTCTTGGTTCAATATTCTTTCTTCAATATTCCAACAATAGTTTTGACTAAACATAATAGCAAATATTTACTGACATAAATTAGAATGGCATAATAACTAATATTTATTGAGTGCTTACTATATTCTTGGCACTACATTAAGTACTTCATATTGATCTCTCATATATTCCTCATAACCTTTTATAAGAGAGGTGCATTGGAATTGAGGTAGGTTAATATATTTGCCCAATGCCACACAGCTAATCTATGATGGATCAGAATTGGAATTATTTTTTCATTCCATTGTGCATGGTCTTAACTTGTCTTCTATACTACCATTCAGGAAAGAGAGAAGTTAGAGAAAAATTTAATGAGAACCTACTATGTGCCCTTGAACTATAAAAGCTGGTTTCTTGATAATGAATGAGGTCTAAAGAGTAAAGATTTTAAGACAGAACAATAATGTTAGTGGAAAAAATTAGTTCGCATACTGAATTACATTGAATAAATGGGAAGATAAGAATAAAAGGTGTAAGGTGGAAAGGAAGAATAGTTAGTTCCAGAAGAGAACTCAGCTGAAGGGAGAGCAGTGTTTATTTTAGTCAGATTGTGTAAAAATAGTATTTGTTTTAAGTATAGTATATGATATTGTTAGTTTTATTTAGCATAAACCTTTAGTGTTGTAAGTGAATGGAACATTAAAATTCTTCATCCTGTGATAGCCTGAGTGGATTTTAGAAACATTTCATCTATACATTCAGGGCTTGGGCCTTGTGACATTTAAGACTACTTCTGGGAAAGCGGATATGGCTCAAGCGATTGGACTCCTGTCTACCACATGGGAGGTCTTGGGTTTGTTCTCCAGGGCCTCCTGGTTAAGGCCAGGTGGCCCATGTGGCGAGCTGGCCTGTGCAGAGAGCTGGCGCAACAAAAAGAGACAAAGAGGAGAAGCAATGAGAGACACAACAAACCAGGGAGCTGAGGAGGCTCAAGCGATTGAGTGCTTCTCTCTCACATTGGAGGTCCCAGGATGGGTTCCGGGTGCCTCCTAAAGAGAAGACTAGAAGAGAAGACAAGCAGACGCAGAGAGCTTACAGCGAATGGACGTAGCAGACAGTGAGCGCAAAACAACAAGGGTGGGGGGCATAAATAAATAAATAAACCTTTAAAAAAAGATATTTACTAATTTCTCTAAAAGAAAAAAAAAAAAAGACTACTTCTGGATAAATCCAGAAAGGAGAAGTAAGGGAGAGGAAGATTACTAAAAACGATAGGACAAAGCAAGGCCCTGAGTACTGTAGATGAATACAGAAAATGATCCTGTATTTATTGTAATGAATATTTGTAATTGCTATTTTATTATTTTACCCTATTATTCTTTTTAAATAGACTAAATATAGAGACCAATTAGTCATATTCAAAAGGAATTGCAGATATATAATTATCTTTAACCCTCCACATTTAGCCAGAAGTTGGTATATTGTTTCAATAAGGTGTCTTCAAACATTTGGTGGCAACTCCCCAAAGTAAAAGCATGGTAGTCCCCAAGGTGTGGTCTTTGGGTGGGTTGACATAAGGAGAAATGGATCCTGGAATGCTATTAGAATGGGGAATGGGGCAGGGGGAAGCCTGACTATCGAGGCATTATACCATACAACACACATGCACACACAACCACACACATCAGCTTCACAATTTTATGCTTCATTCAGAATAGCTCCATATTACCTTTTTATATTGTTATTGTTAATAGTTTCATTTAAAAAGGGGTTTTACTGCTACTAGAAATTCTATTGAAAACCATTGCCTTTAGTAAAGTAAACAGAGAAAAAAGTGTAGAGTGTGGTTTGACATTTTATAAACATGGCTCAGTGATAGGGAAATAGCATTACTTTTATAATTTATTGCCATTCTTACCAGTGGTCTTTTCACATTCACGTCAATATAGAAAAATACTGCAACTATCATTATTCATACTGAAGTTGTAATGCTTTTTGAATCTCCGCATCTTGGTTTAATGACCCACAAACAAGATGTCTGTGAATGTAAACCAATTTTTGATTATTCAATAATAAAACACATGGTCCTTTAGTACAAATTGCAGTCCATTTCATTAAAATAACAAACAATGAAGTTAGACATTAGTTGATTAAAAATGAACTTGTTCCATGTACTTATTCAATGGAACTTCACATTGCATGGTTCCGGTTATAATTATAGACTTGGGCCAAGCAAAGAATTTTTATTTTATGCAATAACTGTCTAAATATGAATTGGAATGAGCAAATGCACATATTTTAAAGCTTTATTGAGGCATGAATAATATTTAATAAACTATACCTGTTTAAATCAATTTGATGTTTTATAGACATATGTACATACCATTAAAGCCATCGTTACAACTGTGATAAGGAACAAATACATCAAACTCAAATGTTTATCATACCTCTTTATAATCATTCCTCCTAATCACCCAAACCCCTCCCTCCCCAAACAAGCACCAGTCTGATTTCTGTCACTATGGATTTGTTTGAAATTTCTACTCTTTTATATAAATAGAATCATATAGTGTGTACTCTTTCTTAAACTGAACATAATTTTCTTGAGATTCATCCATGTTATTGCTTGTATCAGTAATCCACTCATTTTATTTCTGAATAGTATTCCAGTGTATAGACGTACACTTTGCCATATCATTCACCTGTTGATAGACACTGGAGTTGTTCCCACTATTTGCCCTTTATGAATATTTGTGTACAAGCCTTTGTCGAACAAACATTTTCATTGCCCTTGAGTAAATACCAAGGAGTATTATTATATGTATATATTATATGTATATATTTAACTTGAAGAGTAACAAATGCTCACAAATGCCCACTTTATTATCTAATATTCACACTAAGTTTTATTTTCCCACTTGGCTTAAGTCTACCAATAAGGACAGGTCTCTGTAGAAACAGCATAATGCATTTGCTATGAGCCAGTTTCACAGCAACTTACATTTGACTACATCTTATACAATGATGTTTTCACTTGCTTATACAAATAGGCCTTTCAGACTTAAAAATCCCTTTATATACAGAGTATAATTCTTCCTTAGGGGTTGTCCAAATATGTGCTTTGTTGTATTCTAGTAGTGTTCTATTTTATATACAAGCTGTCAACTTTGGCTACTTTATTCTACTTGTACAGGGAATTCTTATGTACCATAAAGCAAACTTCAATCCTAAATAATACATCCAAAAGTCTGAAACAGATCTGAATTGCTGTCTCATTGAGCAGCATCCCTTAAGTAATGTGGAGCTGCTTTCACATTTTTCCATTTTGTAGGTCAGGAAAATAGGAGTGTCAGGTTTGGGCATCCTGCTCAACCTTACATAATGTTTGTGTTTGGAACAGAACAGGGAGTGTTTTGTTTTATTACTGTGCCTGGGATTACTTTGCAAATCTAGATAGATGAATTCGGTTAGGACTGTTGATATTATACCTGGCAGGCTAACAGTTTCTGGAAGTAAAAGATATCCTGCAGGTTAAAATATATATATCCCCATTGGGAAGTTAAACCACAACTTCGCTTTCCCTCAAAATCTTTGTTATAGAACACTTTGTAAAACCAGTTTCCAGAATGCTGAAAATGTGATACATGAAATAATGAAGTAGCTACTTTTACAAATCCACAGAGTTAAAAAGAAGATTTTGGGACATGGGGAAACATCATGGGGACCAGGTGAGGGACATTTCTCTGTATCTGCTAACACTGTCCTTTAATGGTTGCTCTGATAATGAAGACATTCGCTACAGTTTTCCTCTGACTGATTGAAGGCTTTTGTCTGTGTCCACATCAGCTTCAAATATGCAGTGTTGATGGACTTAGTGCAAGGTGACAAGGTCAGCTATGCTTCCCTGCTGTGAGATTTGCAATCTTTTTTTTTTAATTGCTGACATGTCCTTGACATGGCACATCGGCCTTAAGCAGATTTTCTTGTAACACATATTGCTTGTCTCCTTTTCCCCTGTTGATAAAAAAAATGTACTACTAAAAATTAGAAACAAATAAATTTTAAGAAGAAATACCTCATAAAATACTCCACCACTCATGATAATGATAGCTAATTATTTATTTATTTTCTTTCATTTTTTTCTCTTTCTCATATATGCTATGTAAGTTTTATGTAATTGGAATTTACATGTGTGTGTATGTATTCAGTTAACAGTATATCAAGCTCATTTTCTCTGCCTTTAAATATTCTCAGAAATTTTTATTTTAATATCTCTAGAATGGCTTTTTTGCAAAATGACAAGTGAACAGATTTAAAATTAAGTAGACTATCTTCAGCTGTCTATTCTATGGATAAGAACACAAATTCACATATATAGAGTCTGCTTAGGTATAGACTCTGATGTTAGAGATGAGATTTTTTTCCTCCCTCGAATACATTAGCAAATGTCTGATACTCATGGTAGTAGTATTATCCTTATTTTTGACCAGAGAGTCAGACCCAAGAATTGAAGGTCAAGGTGCTTCTGGTACTTATAATAACACCACCATCTTTCCTCCTCCTCATTATTATTACTGCATGGTTTCCAACAACAGCATACCTCCCACCAATAAAATGAGTAATTTCATTGCAACTTTTCATCATCAATTACTGTGTGTAAAGAACACTTACATCATCCCACAGAGTCCCGGACAAAACAAATTTAAAAAGCTGTTTTTAAATTCCTGAAAGATTAACAATCCAAAATGAACTTGTGATCAAACTGTGTTCAGTATTTCAAAAGAAGGGTGTTCTTCCAATTCAAAATTTTATTGAACAAATATTCATTATCCTGATGCACTGTAACTAAATCTGGAGTTGACTTTTAGAGTCAACGATAGAAGTGAATGTGGTTTTGCAAATCATTTAGTCCAATTCCAAGGAAGCTGGGTTTGAAGTAACAAGCTAATAAGGGTGGCATGATATGGATTCAATATTCTAGAATCCAGATACTTTATATTATTATGTTATACCATAGTCCTTGCCTTATAGTAAGAACCTGGGTAAGTCACTTACCTTAGGTTTTCTGCCCATGATTTGGAAACAGGATATAAACTCACAGCTATGTTCCAGAATTAATTTTGTAATTTTGCTGATTAGTATAGCTTAATTCAAACAAAACTCAAACAAAAGAGAATGATTCAGGATGCATTCAGGAGCATTTTTCAGGTCCAAGGTTCACTGGCTTACTATTGTTCATGATATGGGCTAAAATTGAATTAATCTAAAGTATGATGAAAATTAGAACCAGGGAGCCAGCTTGAGGAAAAAGTGGGCTTTCTTTCAGTTGTCTTCAAAGTCAATATCTGATTCAAGGAAGGTAGCAGTGGAGCCATGAAGAAGGACTGAATCACCTATTTACTCTGATCACTAAGTTTACTGAGGCCCAGAAGCTAGATCTGGCAGGGGGCAGAGGGCATTAAGGGCCAATGTGGTGTTGCACTGCTCAAAATCCCTAACTACATGGACTGCCTCGCTCTTTAAGCGGTTTATTCATGCTTTCTGAAGCTCTGTTTTTCTAGACTTGTAACTTTTAACTGCTCAGTTCTAATATTTACCATGCATTTGTGACACCCAAGCCATATGGTTGTCACAAAACGAAACTGGTCCCTACTTTGAAGTGGCCCTTTATTAGCTCTGTGGTATTGAAGTTCTGTTAACTCTAAGGCTCACTTTCCTCAACTATGGTATTAAAGTTATCACATTTGCCTCTCAGATTTGTTTTTAAGACTCAATGAGGGAGGCGGCTGTGGCTCAATTGGTTGGGCTCCTGTTTACCATATGGAGGGCCCGGGTTCTATTCCTAGGGCTCCTGGTGAAGGCAAGCTGGCCCACATGGCACCATGCGCTGACAGCCCGTTTGGCACTGTGAGCTGGCTCAGCAAGATAATGCAACAAAGGGAGACAAGCAGACACAGAAAAATGCACAGCAAATGGACACAGAGAGCTCAAGCAGCAAGGGGGAGATAAATAAATAAATAAAAATAAATCTTAAAAAAAAAAGACTCAATGAGAAAAGGAATGTGGAATAACCTGATGCAGTTTTATTAATTAATCTTCTTAAGGCCTCCATTAAAAATGATTACCTTACCTTGTTGGTCTCAAACAGAAAATGTTGAAGACCCTGATTTGAGACTGGATATTTCTAATGTTTGAACATTCCAAAAATATGCTTTCATCAAATCTTTATTCTTCATGGCCTCATTTGTCTTTCATATCTTTATTTAAACTTCCAGCTGGAATACTTATGACAGTTTTCATGAATTAGACATGTAGCCCTAAAATTCAGAGTTAGATTACCAACTCATTTGGTGGTTAAATAAGTACGATGATTTTGGCAATGCCTTTCATTTATGACCCTCTTGCTGAGGTTACTAGCCTCATTGGTGACTTAGGAGCAAAAGACTGACTACCCACAAGCTTCTCAAAAGAAGAAGGACTTAAGGCTAAATTATGAGTAATTCCTTCATTGCTTGAGTACTTAGATAGGTTTTAAATAAACATGAGCAATTATAATGATCATCTCCTAGGATAATCACCAAATCCAGTTTCAACCACAAGTTATCAAATGATAAGATATTTGATTGAGGCTATCCTGAATAGTTTCTATGTAGTGACCTAATAGAGGCTTATTTCATAGAAAATACATGAACAACTAAGGCTCAGGGCATATCTTTTTTGACAGCAATTTTTTACATGCTCAAGATTTATCTGACTAATTTTTCCTATTTGCCTACAGGTTTCATCATACCTTCTATACATTGTAGACATATCTTTTCCTTCTACTGTTAGATACTTTTTTAAAAACATATTCTTCAACTTAGCTTTGTCAAATTATATTTCAATTGGTGGAACTAATGCTCATCCTGACTCCTTAATTATGTTATATAGAGTAATTCATATGATGTTAAAGTCTTAGAATGTTGGAAAAGAAGAATGAAGAGGATTGTGAAAAATACAGAGCTGATTATGGCACCTGAAGGCAGTTTTTGCATGATATTATGAACAGTTATTCGACTATTTATAAATCATTTATTGTACCAAATAGAGTTTTGGCTTTATTTGCTTCTGTGACAGTTTTAAATTTTTGTGGATCCTAGAAAAGATCATGTCTTTAGAGAGTCCTTTCCTGGGTGGTAAACCTATTGTAGATGGGACCTTTTGATTAGATTCATTTAAGGTGCCTTCCTTTTTATTGGATCACTTCAGTCAGCCATGACCCAGGGTGGGTCTTAATCCTTTTACTGGAGTCTTTTATAAATGAGATGGAAAATGTACAGACACAAAGACAAAAGCTGCAAAGGTAGAGAAACTTTGAGAGGTTAAGACAGAGGTCCTGAAGGCTGGAATCAATGGAGCACGGGGGCATGGAAAGAGGCCTCTAAAACTCTGAAAAAAACTAGGCCCAGAGGAGAGAGGGGAAACAAGGCCTATCCCTGATTGCCCACAGCTGAGCTTGGGGACAAAGTAAACCTGGAGGAGAAGACAGGAACCAGCAGAGCTATTTTGCCCTGCCATGTGCCTGATCACCCACAGCTCAGTTGGAAGAGAGAGTCTTTAGTTGATGCTGCCATGTACCTGATTACCCACAGCTGTAACTTGGTGAAACAGCATCTTTTGATGATCCCTTGATTTGGGCCCTTTCTCAGCCTCAGAACTATAAGCTTTTAACCTAACAAAAATCCCATTATAGAGCCAACCCATTTCTGGTATATTGCATTGGCAACCTTTAGCAAACTACAACAGCATACTTATTTATTTTCTTACCATTTTTATCCTTGTTTGCATTCAATCACTAAAAGAAAATTATTGAGTTCCTACTGTTTTCCGGGTACCATGTTAAGCACTTGTAAGCACTTCAAAGCACTATAAAATTAAGCACAATAAAAGATGATATCTTGCTCCTTGTGGTTTTAACAGGAAGATATATATATATATGTGTGTGTGTGTATTTGTAAATGAATGATATTTCTAAGTGATATGAAGAATTGGAGTGAATTAGGTTTCAGTGAACTGAACTCAGCATATTTACCAATCTTCTCTGTCCTTGGATCCTTTGATCATTCAGATTAATGATTTTCCTAACCTTGGTTTGGTTTCAGTGTAAACATGAACTCATAACATGTTAAGCTGGAAGAACTTACAGAAATTATCAAGTTTTACTTACTTCCCATCACCATTTTAAAGGTAAAGAAATTGAAGCATTGGGAAATTATGAGATTGGCCTACCAATATACAACTAATTGGTGGCAAAGTTAGGATGAAAGCCTAGGTGTCCTCACTGCAACTTCTATCAACCTACCATCATAACACAGCTTTCTGACAGTACAAGGACTATTTTCTCAGGTCAGCTTGGGCCCCTTTACACGCATTCCCCAATTCTGTCTGACATTTCTCAGGGAATTTCTTCATGCCCCACCTCCCAACATCAGTATCAAACTAAATAATTCTATGAACTTTCATTTCTATCTAATTTCCCAACCCTTTGTATCATATAGGATTCTCTGCCTTGCTCCTTTTATTTCAATTGGACTGAATGCTTCCATTTTTTTTTCAGTTTTGCCCCTGCTGTATATCCTTCGCAGCTCTACTTCATCCCTCACTCAGTTTAGATCGTGTGCTCTTAGCTCCTGCTCACTCAAAAGTAGGATCTGGAAGCATACCTGCATCTTACCTGTAACCAAAATAATGTTTCTAAATGACTAGATTGTAATCTCTCTTGAGGATAAGGATTATGTTTTGTTCATCATAGTATACCTAGCATGTAACATAATAGCCTGTGTCGATATACATATAACAGACACTCACAAATGTTAGTTAACTTTGGTGATTTTTCTGACCTTTTTATTACTGATCAAGCAAACTTGAACTAATACTACATATCTTTAGGTAATAATTTGTGCTTTATGAGTAAAACTTAAAAACAAGTTCAGTAGAATGAAAGCAGCTTATTAAATGCTGGTATTAAGATTTCAGCCAAGTAATTTCATTTGGTAATTTCATTTTCATAAATCTTCTGAGATCTTTGTCCACTACTTTAGTTAAGACTAAAATGAATAAATAGTGCCCTCTTCTGTCTTATAACCTAATGATATTTATAGGGGATATTGCTTTCAGTCCAAAATTTCAGATATATGTGAAAAATATGTATATATTCCATATATAAACTCACTTTTAACTGTGCTTATGGTAAGTTTAGACAGTCATTTTGAACCTTTGCCTCATCTTTGTCACTTGAGTCAGGCAGGTGAGCCATGGTTTTAGAGCATGGAGAGATTTTTGATTGTCCTGACTTGGGATGGTTCAACTGCATCCAGTGGGTAGTGATCAGAGCTAGTGCTAAGCATTCTATAATGTAAAAGACAGCCCCTCACAACAAGAATTATCCATATCAAAATGTCATTAATGCCAAGGTTGAGAAACCCTTCTCTAGAGAATTAGAATGTATCAAGCATCAGGGAGACCCACCAATTAATGACCATGTGCCCTTATTGGTTACCAATGAGATGCCCATTGTCCTAGCCTGAGCAACTCTTTCAAGCCTGTCATCTTGCTATTTCCATGACACATATATGGCACAGGAATCTGACGAAGTGTTTAGTTGTCTGAGGTCAGTATTGGCTTTGATGTCTTTTTATATCCATACTGCACTACTAGGGAGTAGCACACTATCACCACTGGTTATGGAATGTATAGATCTCTTCCTGCTCCTCCAAGTACAAGAATCTCTTTTGAGTTTGGAGAAAAATCTCTCATCATATAAAATCTCTTCTCTCCAATTCTCCAATTGCCATAGTTTTTTGTTTGTTTTGTTTTGTTTTGCTTTTAAATAAAACAAGAATTTATGCCACCAGCTTTCACTTGGGTAAGCAATTATTGAATCTACACCTATTGAAGGTGAAGTTCAAATATTATTCCTCATTGGTACCAAAGCTTATCAGTACTTAAATCATTTTTCCCTTTATTCATTTAGAAAATGTTTATTGAGCACATGTTATGTGCTGTTTTAGGTTTTGAGGTAGAGTAGTGAACAAAGACAGGCAACCTCCCCATTCTCTTGAAGTTATGTTCTAATGGGCAAAACCAAACATAGCCAAAAAATTAGGAAAAAGAAGAAAAAAGTCATTTCAGGTTTTAATTGTGGTAAGGAACCTGGAGAAAATATACAGGGTGATATAATAAGTAAATGAAGTGGGGAGGGGGCGGATTACTTTAGATAGATTAGGCAGGGAAGACTTCTCAAGGATGGGGCATCTGAGCTCCCAGGATGAGAAGAAGCCAACCATGTGAAAGCTGCAGGAGGGGCATTGCAGGCAAAGAGCCTGAGATAGTGAGTAGATATGTGGGACATATTTGAGGAGTAGAACAGAGACAAGTATCACTGGAATGCCACTGAGTTCTTGGACATTCATGATGATAGAATACCAGTACCACTCTGGGCAGAGTGGAGGCAAGGAGGAATGGGTATGTGTATGTGTTTAGCAAGAGGCATTTTCTTAAATTGCTATAATCTGAATT
>PVKH010001090.1:0-32091 GCA_004027955.1 Chaetophractus vellerosus | reverse complement strand
TTTTATTTTATTTTATTTTATTTTATTTTATTTTATTTTATTTTATTTTATTTTATTTTATTTTATTTTATTTTATTTTATTTTATTTTATTTTATTTTATTTTATTTTATTTTATTTTATTTTATTTTATTTTATTTTATTTTATTTTATTTTATTTTATTTTATTTTATTTTATTTTATTTTATTTTATTTTATTTTTTTGTGGGGGGACCTGGGAATTGTCATGGATGATGCTGCAATGGAGGATGTAGGCCAGTTTGTATGATCATGTATCATTTGGAACTGTATGGGACAGAGGGTCGTCTATGACCTGAACTGTGATCTATGCCTGATGACAAAGCCCCAAAATGTGTATATCTATCAGAGGCATTATGCCACACTGAGGGATGTGCATGTGGGGGGTTGTGGGAGGGGTGGTGGGTGGCATATGGGTACTCCTGGTATCTCTGTGTAACTGTGTAACATTTATGTAATCAATGTATCCTAAAAATATATAGAGATATATAAAAAATAAATAAAATTTTAAAATAAAAAAAAGAAACTGAAGAAGACTTAAATAAGTGGAAGGACATTCAATGTTCCTGGATTGGAAGGCTAAATATCATTAAAATGTCAATTCTACAAAAATTGATTTGCAGATTCAATTCAATCCCAATAAAAATTCCAATAGTCTTTTTATGAAGAAGTAGAAAAACCAATTATCTAATTTATTTGGATGAGTAAGGGGTACTGAATAGCCAAAAGTATCTTAAAAAGAAGAACGAAGGTGGAGGACTCTAATTTCCTGAATTTAACGCATATTACCTAGCTACAGTGGTAAAACCAGTATTGTACTGGCATAAAGACAGACACATTGACCAATGGAACAAAACTGAGAACTCACAAATAGACCATCAAACCTACAGTCAAGTGATTTTTGACAAGGTGGTCAGGCCCTCCAAGCTGGGCCAGAACTGCCTATTCAACAAATGGTGCTGGGAAAACTGAATATCCATATCTAAAAGAAAGAAATAAGACCCCTACCTCACACTTTATACAAAAATTAACTCAAAAACGATCAAGGATTTAAGTATAAAAACAACAACCATAAAATTCCTAGAATAAAATGTAGGAAAACATATTCAAGATTTTGTGATAGGCGATAGTTTCCCAAACTTTACACCCAAAGCACAAAAAAGCCAAAGAAAAAATAGATTAGTGGGACCTCTTCAAAATTAAATAGTTTTGCACCTCAAAGGATTTTGTCAAAAGTTTGAAAAGACAGCCAACTCAATGGGAGAAAATATTTGGCAATCCCATGTCTGATAAAGTTTTAATATCCATGATATACAAAGAGATCATACAACTCAATAATAAAAAGAAAAACTACCTGGGCAAAAGACTTCAAAAGACAATTGTCCAAAGAAGAAAAGCAAGTGGCAAAGAAACACATGAAAAAAAAGTTCAACATAACTAATGATTAGGGAAATGCAAATCAAAAGTACAATGAGCTATCATTTTACACCTATTAGACTGGCCACTATTAAAAAGTCAGACAATTATAAATGTTGGAGAGGATGTGGAGTGTTGTGTTTATTCATTGTTAATGGAAATGTAGAATGGTGCAGCCACTGTGGAGTACTATTTGGCATTTCCTAAGGAAGTTGAATATAGATTTGCCATGTGAAATGACAGTACCATTACTCGGTATATACCCAGAAGAACAGAGAGCAGTGACACAAACAGACATCTGCACACCACTGTTCATGATACCATTATTCACAATTGCCCAAAGTTGGAAATAATCATGAAATCTCTTGGTGATAGTAGGTGTAATTATCCACAGATGTGTTCAAGGCCTAATGATTTAAAATCATGTATAAAATACCCCAACAGTAACCTAAGTTCTTACTTAAGCACAAAAGTGGGCAACATAATAGCCAAGCTGACATGTAAAATTAAACATCATGACTTGATCACACTTTTGAACAGAAGGGAGTGGAGTAAAGTAAAATAACTTTTTAATATATCTTACACAAATCGATTTACAGATTTAATGCAATCCCAGTAAAATTTAAAACAGCCTTTTTTACTGAATTGGCAAGGCTAATTGTGAAATTTATTTGGAAGGGCAAAGGGCCCTGAAGAGCCAAAAAATATATTGAAAAAAAATGAAATTGAATGAATCACACTACCTGAATATAAAGCATACTACAAAGCTACAGTTGTCATAACTGCATGGTATTGGCATAGTGACAGACATACTGACCAATAGGAACTGAAATGAGAGTTCTGATATAGAACCTCACATATATGGTCAGGTGATAGTCAACAAGGCCACCAAGCCCACTCAGCTGGGACAGAAGGGCCTCTTCAAAAAAATGGAGCTTGGAGAATTGGATATCATGTCCAAAAGAATGAGAGATCTTTTGCACTTCAAAGAAGTTTGCCAAGAAATTGAAAATGCAGCCTACTCAATAGGAGAAAATACTTGGTAATGATTTATCCAATAAGGGCCTAATATCTAGCATATACAAAGAAATCCTAAATCAAAAAAAACCAGTCCATTTAAAACATTGGAAAGAGATTTGAATAGACACTTCTCCAAAGAAGAAATACAAATGTCTAAAAAGCACATGAAAAGATGCTCAACATCACTAGCTATTAGGGAAATGCAAATCAAAACTACAATGAGATATCATCTTATACCTATCAGACTTGTAGCTATTAAAAAACAGGACTGCAAGTGTTGAGAGGATGTGGAGGAAAGGGAACCCTCATTCACTGCTGGTGGGAATACAGAATGGTGCAGCCACTGTGGAGGATGGTTTGGTGGTTCTCAGGAAGCTAATTATATAACTGCCATATCATCCAGCAATCTCACTGCTGGTGATATACCCTGAAGAATTGAAAGCAGGGACATAAACAGATATATGCATACCAATGTTCATAGCAGCATCATTCATGATTGCCAAAAGTTGGAATCAACCCAAATATCCATCAACAGATGAATGGATAATTAAATTGTATTATATATGTACAATGGAATATTACTCAGCTGTAAGAAGGAAGTATTGACACATGGGACAACATGGATGTCTCTTGAAGACCTTATGTTGAGTGAAGTAAGCCAGTAACTGAATGTCAAATACTATATGGCCTCACTGATATGGCCTAAACACATTGAGCAGACTCACAGAGCTAGAGTCTGGAAGACAGGTTTATCAGGGGACAGAAAGGAAGTAGAGTATGATTAACGAATGCCAATATGGGTGAAACTTATGTTAAGGTGAAACAGAGTGGTTTGGAAATAGATGTGGGTGATAGTGGTGCAGGGATGAGTGAGGTCAATGGTGCTAGGATGTGAGGGTGAGTAGAATGGGGATTGGATTGGACAATCCATGGAAATAGGGGGAGGGCTGAAGGAAGGAACAGGTAAACTCTGGTAATCCTCAGGTAGACTCTGGGCATTTGTATGTCTGTGGTTGAAGTTACAATGATGACAATGTTCTTTTAGCTAAGATGGCAGGGGAGGGCTATTGGTGCATTATGTCAGGGGTGGGTGATGTCCGGGATAAGGCATACCTGGGGCATGCTTTCATGTTTTATAAAAGTGTTAGTCCTGTCATAGGATATTATATCAGTGGGTGGAGACCCAAACAATAAACAGTAAAATATTAAACTCCCACACTGGGGAATCCTGCTAGGTTCTCAATTTGAGGGGCAATACCTAATAAAAGAAAACAGACCAATATGTCAAGCCTCAATATTAATTCATGTAATAATGAAACTTATTCTTCAAAAATGGAAACATAGTTGTTATCATAGGTATGGAGGGGAGTGGAGGGAAGAATAGATGGAACATACGGCATTTTTAGAGGCTTGGATTTGTTCTGGATGATTTGCAATGACAGATACATGTCATTATACATTTTGTCAATACCTATAAAAGTGTACAGTGCAAAATGTGAACAGAAATGTAAATCAATGACCATGGTTAATAACAATGCTTCAATATTTGTCCATTAAGTGTAAAAAATGTACCATTCTTATGTAAAATGTTATTAACAGGGGAAAATGTGAGAGGGAGAGGAGAACTGGGAGGGGTATATAGGAATCCCCTATGTTTCTGATGTGACTTTTCTGTAACCTAAAGCTTCTTTGAAAATAAATTGAAGAAAATATAAGACTCTGGGGGAACATATGGAAGAAATTGTCACTAAATAAAAGATACATCTTATGGTGATGAAAGACAATGCAAATATTTTTTCATATGTATTTTATTTTTTAAATTCCTTTATTATTTTCTGGATTTGTTTTTAAGGAGGTTTGAGATTGAAGAAGGGTCACAACTGTGGCAGGGAAGAATCACTGATTGGGGTGTCTGTGCTGGGGGAATGTATGGGGAGGAGTGTGCCTAGCACATGCCTCTACAGAATATGAATTGTCAAGTGGTCATAGGGTCTTGGCTCAGTGAGTGGAGACCCACAAAGTAACTGAAAAAATATTGAATTCCCACCCTGGGGAGTCTGCTATATTGACTAATATAGTGGCAAGAATCCCTAGAGTACATGGGCAGTGCCTAGCAAGGAGGAAAGAGCAATGAGCTGGGCCTGTCATATTGATGCTTGTACTTATGAATACCATTCTTCTGAAATTGAAACTTATCCTAGTATTATGTATGGTCTAAGAGTTATCATCTGAAAGCTTCCTTGTTGCTCAAATGTGGCTTCTCTCTAAACCAAACTCAGCATAGAAACACATTACCTTCTTCCCAGCATGGGACATGACTCCTAGGGATGAGCCTTCCTGGCATGAGGTATTATTACCAAGTGCCAAATTGCAATGCATTTGGAAAATGACCTGGAGGAAAAGGGTGAAATAGTAAATGAAAATGAGATTTTTATCGCTAAGAGATTTCAAGTGAGCCAGAGGGTCTTTCCAAAGGTTATTCTTATGCATCTCTCAGGAGGATCTCATTGACTGCCACAGTAAACAGTACCTTAAGTGGGGGGGGGGGATTCCTGAGGGCTCTAGAGACATCTAGACACTATAGGGAAGAAAATCCCATAAATCTGGCACCCTTTCAGGGAGCCTTGCCTTAGAATATGTGATAACCTATCTCCCCAATATATCAGAATTAACCTCACTTATAATTTTCCTACCTATGGCTCTTATGAACCTTTTATTTGAACATATAATTAGCAATATACCCATTAAATGTGTCCCAGAGACTTAAATCTTTTGGCTGTTCATGTGCTGGTTGAGCTCTAAATCTCAGCAGAGTTGCAGTCAACCCCTACTCTCCAGTACATTGAACACACTCAGGACAACTAGCAAAAGGATAATGATGGACAATTCCCATCCCCCAAAATACAAAGAGTATCTACAACAGCAAGCAAGGCAATTCCAACCATCTACCCTATGGGATGTAAGCTCCCTCTCAATCAGAAGCAGAGTGGACGTCATCATCCCCAAATCCCCAAGATTGAAGAATGAACATACATATGGGGGAATGCAACTATGGACCAAAGTAGACTTATTTTTATTCTAATAATGGAAGAACTTGTACTATTGATATAAAGGCAGTGATCACCAGTGATTCTGAGAGGCATGAAAAGGAAGAATGTGTGTAATATGGGACATTTTTGGGACATTGGAATTGTTCTGCATGACACTGCAATGACAGATACAGGCCAATATATATGTTGTCAAGACCTACAAAATACTGCAGTGCAAAGTGTAAACCACAATGTAAACTCTAGGCCATGGTTACTAGCAATTCTTTAATATTTTTCATCAATTGAAACAAATGTAGCACATTAATGAAAGATGTTGTTAATGGGGGAAATTGTGATGGAGGGGGTGGGGTATATTGGAATGCCCAATATATTTGATGTAACATTTATGTAATCTAAAGCTTCTTTAATAAAAATGGAACATTTGTGCTTCATGGGAGGAGGTAAAAATATCACCATGAACAAGAGCTTGGAAGAAGTTTACTCCAACCATCATGGATAGGTATTCAAGACTTCAGTAGAGGAAGGAAATGTAGGAAAATAGCAAGAGAATTAAAATTAGAAGTAGAGCATGAAGATGTTACTTAGTTTTTCACTCTCATGATAAACTTTAATGGATAAGAAGAATCCATCCATTCTGTGCTATGTTCTATGCCATCAAGCATAATCATCTGCTACCACGGGGAAATCTTTTGTAAAATGAAGAGCCCATTTATGCATCAAGATTCATGGTTGTCTTATTTTGAGAAATTGCCACAGCCACCCCAACCTTCCAATACCACCAACCTGACCAGTAAGCAGCCATCAACAATCGGGCAAGAACCCACCTCCAAAAAAAAAAAGATCATGACTTGTTGACGGTTCTAATGACAGCAATTTTAAGCAATAAAGCATTTTTATTCAAACTCTATTTCAAAATCAAAAAATAAAATAACAGAAAAATACAGCTCAAAAAGTTATGGAAGTATTACTCCAAAAAGTTCTGTCCAGGCAATTTTTACTTCTCTAATTCCAAGTACTAATTCAATTGTTCCTCTAGTGTTCAAAAAGATATATAGATTAACACAGATTACTTAAGTGATGTCTTCAAGGTCTCCCAATTAACAAAAAAAATGAAATGAGAAAAAGATGCTTAATCATATTCATATCTCACAAAAGCAAACCACCTATTATTTTTTCTTTTTTTACCCTTAACATTAATATAGTAATGTTTTGCTACAAAAACATTATGGTGTTGTTAATTATAGTCCATAACTTGCATTGGCTATATTTTCCTCATGTATCTAACACATTCTTAACATCTTCTAGAACATTTCTGTTTTTATATTATTTATGACAATCCTCATCTATCACCAAAATTGTTATTATACATTCCCTATATTAATTTCCAGCTGTCCTCTAATAAATATTAATCTCTCAGAGTACTCATTTACATAGCAATCACAACCATACATCAACAGGGCTTGTTACATTCATTATAATGTTTTACCATCTAGTCCATCCATTACCACATATTTAAATCTGACCTTATAAAACATTCTACATACATCCAGCATCATCTCCCCCTTCTCATCCCACATTTCTTCTCCCACCAACCTGTACTTCCTAGTCCAACTTCATAAGTCTACCCATTGTATTTAGTTCATATCAGTAAGACAATACAGTATTCAACCTTTTGTATCTGGCTTATTTCACTCAACATAATATCCTCATGGTTCCTCCATGTTTTCATGTGCTTTCTCAACAGATTTCTTCTTATAACTGTATAATATTCCATCGAATGAATATGTCACATCTTGTTTGTCCATTCGTTTTTTGATGGACACAGGTTGTTTTCATCTTTTAGCAATTGTGAATTATGCCACTATGAACAATGGTGTGCAAATATCTGTTCATGTCCAGCTTTCAGTTCTTTTGAATATATGCCTAATAACAAGATTGATGGATCATATGGCAGTTCTATATTTAATTTTGTGAGGAACTGCCAAATCATCTTGCACAGAAGATGCACCATTTTACACTCTCACTAACAATTTCTCCACATTCTTTACAGTGCTTGTAGTTTTCTGCTGTTTTAAAATAATGGCCATTATGCATTGTTTGACATGATATCACACTGTAATTTTGATCTTCACTTCCCTAAAGCTAGTTATGTTGAACATCTTTTCATTTGTGTTTTGTCCATTTGTATTTCCACTTCAGAAAAAAGTATTTTAAATTATTTTGCCCATTTTACTTATGTTGTTTAATGTTTTGTTGTTAAGTTGTATGATTTCTTTATATAAATAGGTAGATCAGACCCTTATCAGATATGTGGTTTCCAAAGATTTTTTTTCCAATTGATTTGGCTGTCTTTTCTTCTTCTTAACAAAATCATTTGAAATGCAAAAGTGTTGAATTTGAGTCAGTATTATTTATCCTTTTTTTTCTTTTGTTGCTAATATTTGGATGTAAGGTCCAAGAACCCACTTACCTACCACAAGATCTTGAAGATATTTCCCTACATTTTCTTTTAGGAATTTTATGGTTCTGGCTTTGCTACTTAGGTCCCTGAACCATTTTGAAATAATTTTTGTATAAGGTGTGAGATAGTTGTCCTCTTTCTTTTTAGATATGGATATCCAGTTCTCCAAGCACCATTTCTTGAATAAGCTGTTCTGACCCAGCTGAGTGAGTTTGACAACCTTGTCAAAAATCACTTGACCATAGATGTGATGGGCTATTTCCAAACTCTTGATTTAATTCCATTGGTCAATCTGTCTATCTATGTGCCAGTACCATATTGTTTTTACTACTTAGCTAGATTATGTGCTTTAAAGTAGGGAAGTGAAAGTCCTTCAAATTATTTCTTCTTTTTAAAGATATTTTTCACTATTCAGAAAAATTTCATAATTGACTTTTCCAATTATACAAAGAAGTATATTGGAATTTTTATTAGGACTATGTTAAATCTGTATATTAATTTGGATAGAATTTATATTTTAATGTTATTTAGTCTTCAAACCTATGAACAAAGAATATAATTTTATTTATTTAGAGCATCTTTGGTCCCTGTTAGCAATGTTTTATAGTTTTCTGAAAGCAGATCCTTTATGTCCTTGGTTAAATTTATTCCTAAATATTTGTTTCTTTTAGTCACTATTTTAATAATTTTTTCCCTCACTTTCTCCTCAGATTGATGATTAGTAGGGTATAGAAATGCCAGCTATTTTTGTGTATTAATTTTGTGTCCCACAAGTTGGCTGATATAGACTATGAGTTCTAATTGTTTTCTTGTGGATTTTTTGGGATTTTCTAAGTATAAGATAATATCATCAATGAGTAGTAAAAGTTTTACTTCTTCCTTTTTTATTTGGGTGAATTTTATTTCTCTATCAAGTCTAATTTCTCTAGCTAGAACTTATAGTACCATATTGAATAACAATAAAGAGAGTGGGCATTTGTGTCTTCTTTCCAGTCTCAGTGGGAAAGCTGTCAGTTTATTCCACTGAGAAAAATGTTAGCTGTGGGTTTTTCATATATGCAGTTTATTATAATGAGAAAGTTTCCTTCTACTCTTATCTTCTGTAGCATTTTTATCAAGAAAGGATGTTTTATTTTGTTAAATGTATGTTCCACATCTGTTGAATGATCATGTGATTTTTCTTCTTCAATTTATTAATGTGGAGTATTACACTGATTAATTTTCTTATGTTGGACTCCGCTCATATACCTCAAATATATATCTCCCTTACTGTGGTGTATAATTTTTAATGTGTTTTGGGATTTGGTTATCAAGTATTATATTGAAGATTTTTTCATATATATTCAATAAAGAATTATGCCTGTAATTTTCTTTTTTCATTATGTCTTTATTTCGCTTTGATATTAGGGTGATGTTAACATCTTAGAATGGGTTTGGAAGCATTCAAGGAGTCTGTCAAGAAAGTGAAAAGACAGCCTACACATTGGAAGAAAATATTTGGTAACCATATATCTGGTGCCTAATATCCAGCATATATAAATAAACCCTATATCTCAAAAATAAAAAGGCAAACAATCCATTTAAAAAATGTGTACGTGACCTGAAAAGACACTTCTCCAAGGAAGAAATACAAATGGCTAAAAAGTACATGAAAATATGCTCAACATCCCTATCTATTAGGGAAATCCAAATCAAAACTACAATGAGATACCATCTCACACCCATTAGACTGGCAACCATTAAAAATTCAGAGGACTACAAGTGTTGGAGAGGATGTGGAGGAATGGGAACCTTCATCCACTGCAGGTGGGAATGTAGAATGGTGCAGCCATTGTGGAGGATAGTTTGGTGGTTCCTTAAAAAGCTAGCTATAGATCTGCCATATGATCTAGAAATTCCACTGCTGGGTATATACCCAGAAGAATTGAAAGCAAGGACATGAACAAATGTATGCACACCAATGTTCATAGTGACATTAATATTGCCAAAAGTTGAAATCAACCCAAATGCCCATTAACAGAAGAATGGATAAACAAAATATGGTATATACATACAATGGAATATTCCTCAGCTGTAAGAAGAAATACTGTATTAATACATGGGATAACATGGATTAATCTTTAGGACCTTATGATGAGTGAAGCAAGCCAGACATTAAGGACAAATATTATATGACCTCTCTGATATGAACTAATCAAATCAAGCAGTCTCAGAATGGTAGAGCCTGCAAGACAGGTTTATAGGAAATAGGGAGAAAAAATTATAAAAGTGTATGGTGTAAAATGTAAACAATAATGTAAACCACTAACCATGGTTCATTGCTATGTTTCAATTTTTGTACATCAGTTGTAACAAATGTACCATGCACACATAAAAAGGTTACCAATATGGGAAGGGGAAAAAGTGGGAGGATGTTGTATATATGGGAGTCCCCTATATTCTGTAAATGAGTCTTTTGTAACCTAAAATTTCTTTGAAGACAAAATGAAATAAGTAAGACACTGGGGAAGAAATGGAAGAAAATGTAACTGTACATACAGGACAACAGTGATGTAAGGCAAAACATGAAACATTTGTTTAAATATTTTTCATTTTTTAAAATATCCCAAATTTTAAAATTTAAAATTTTAATTTAGTTATAGTTTTTTTAACTTATGTATTTTATTTCTTGTGTTTAAACTTATCATTATTATTTCATTTTCCCTTTAATTGTATTTGGTGATGTTCTTGGCTTCATCATTGAAGAAATTTTGGACCACAGAAGGGTTACAATTGTGGCAGTGGCAGATCATTGGTGTGGGGTGTTGGTGATGGGGGATACATGGGAGGAAGTTCTCCTGGGCATACATATATGGTATATAAATATTTTCAAATGTTCATGGGACATTGCCACTGTGAGTGGAGATTCACATGATAACTAAAAGAGTAATGAATTCCCATCTGGAGGAGCTCTGCCACTTTCTCTAATGGTTTAGCAACAATTGCCCCAGTACAGAGAAAATGCCTAGTGAAGAAGGATGGTCCATTTATGGGCCCTTGATATTGATGCCTATGCTTATAATCCTTTGCTCTCAAATTTGCAACTTAGCCTAGTGTTGTAGGGTGCCTAAGACTTAACTCCTGAGAGCCTCCATATTGCTCAAATGTGGCCTCATTGTAAGACAAACTCAGCATATAAATGCATTACTTTCCCTCTAGCATGGGACATGACTTCTGTGGATGAGCCTCCCTGGCACTGAGGGATTACTACCAAGCAACAACTAGGAATGCAACTGGAAAAAGATCTTGAATTAAAGGAGGGAAAGTTATAGACAAATGAGTTTATATGTCTTCAAAGTGAGTTGTGAGGTCACCCCACAGGTAGCACTTATGCACATTTCAGCAGGATTGAATAGACTGCCAAAGTAGATACTACCACAAATAGTTGGGCTCCTGAGGACTCTGGAGACACCCAGTTCCTACAGTCATGGCAGATAGCTCCAGAGTATGGTGCCTTGCCAGAGTTTGGTGCCTTGCCAGAGGAGATACAATTGGGGTTTATGCTCCTGAGTGTGACAGAGTTGGACTTAGTTGTGACTTGTCTACACATGCCTCTTCTGTCGCTTCTATTTGTACCAGTAGTTGGTACTGTAGTTGGTAGGCATTTTCCCAAGATACATGAATCTTTGGCTGCTTATGTGCCAGCTGGGCCCTGAGCCTCAGCAGAGTTGCAACACCTGCTCTCCATTTTATTGGACTCACCCAGGACAACTAACAAGGAGGTGAGAATGGACAAACTCCATATCGAGGAACTGAGAGACTCTACAACTACAAGCAAGATAGTCCCATCTGTCAGCCATAATGGATCCAAATCCCCTCTCAAGTAGAGATACAGTGGACATCACCATCCCAGAATTCTCAGGATTGGGGAATAAAATATGGGCAAGAGTGGACTTACCAGTATTCCACTATAGACTTATTATGATTCTAGCAATGGTGTGGAGACAGTGGACATTGGAGGTGCTGAAGGCATGTAGAGGGAAAAAGAGGTGTAATATGGGGGCACTTTCAGTACTTAGGAATCATCCTGAATGACATTGCAATGACAGACACAGGCCATTATAAATCTGCCATAACCTACAAAATTAAGTGGGAGAGAGTGTAAACTTCAATGTAAACTATAATCTATCCTCAATGGCAATGCTCCAAAATGTGTTCATCAATTGCAATGAATGTACCACACTAATGAAAGAAGTTGTAAATGTGGGGGAAATTGGGATGTGTGGGGAGTGGGGCATATGGGAACCTCTTATATTTTTATGTAACATTTTCTGTAATCTATGTATCTTTTAGAAAAAAATTAAAAATATATTTAAAAAATAAAGTCAATTATGTTTTAGAGCAAGAGTTGGCAAACTGTAGCCATGGACCAAATCTGGTCCTTTGCTTGATTTAAATGAAGTTTTATTGAAACATAGCCATAATCATTCTCTGAAAAATTATCTATGTCTGATTTTATGGTACAATGACAGAGTTGAGTAGTTGCATCAGAGATTGTATGGTCCCCCAATCCTAAAATATGTGCCATCTGCCTGTTACATAAAATGTTTTCCCACCACTATATTGCAATAATTAAAAATAAGAGAAAACACATAAAAACATATTACAAAACCACAGTGATCAAAACTGTATGGTATTTGCACAATGTTAGACATATTGACCAGTGGAATAGATTTGAGAGATCAGAAATAGACCACACATCTATATGTAACCGATATTTAACAAGGGTGCCATGCTTCCTCAATTAGGAAAAATAGTCTCTTCAACAATGGTGCAGGGACAACTGGATATTCATATCCAAAAGAATGAAAGGGCTTCTACCTCACATCTTATATACAAACTAACTCAAGATTGATGAAAGTCCTAAATATAAGAGACAAGACAGTAAACTCAAAAAACAAAATGTAAGGAAACATCTTCAATATCTTGTGGTTGGTAGTGGTTTAATAAATTTTACACAATGCGCAATCAATGAAAGAAAAATTAGATTAATGGGATTTACTCAATTTTTTTAAAAAAAATTTTGTGCTTAAAAGGAATTTGTTAAGAAAGTGAAAAGGCAGTGTATACAATGGGAGAAAATATTTGGAAACCACATATCCAATAAAGGTCTAGTATCCAACGTATATACAGAAATCCTACAATTCAACAGTAAAAAGACAACCCAAATTAAAAATGGGCAAATGTAATAAATCAATATTTTTTAAAAGATGAAATGCACATGGTTACAAAGCACAATAAAAGATGTCCAACATCACTAGCTATTAGGAAAATGCAAATCAAAACTGTAATGAGATATCATTTCACACCTTCTAGACTTGCTATCAAAAAATTTAAAAAAACTAAACAAATGTTGAAGAGGATGTGGAGAAGTAGGAACACTCATTCTTTGCTTGTGGAAATGTAGAATAGTCCATTCACTGTGGAGGACGGTTTGGTAGTTACTCTTGAGGCTAAGTAGGAATTGCTATAGGAGCCAGCATTCCCACTACCAGGTATATACCCAAAAGAACTGAAAGTAGGGGCATGAACAGATACATGCACCCCATTATTCACAGCAGCATTTTCACAATTGCCTAAAGATAGAGGCAACACAAGTGTCCACCAAGAGATGAATGGATAAACTTAATGTGGTATACACATATGATGGAATGTTATTCAGGTGTAAGAAGGAATGAAATACTGACACATACAACAACATTGATGAACCTCAAAGATCTACAATCAGTGAAATAATCCAGAAAGAAAATGACAAGTATTCTATGATATCACTGATAAGTAAATATTATAACCAAACGGAAGTAGAATCTAGAAGTTAGATTCCCAGAAGATACCATGGGAGTAAAGAATGAGAAGCCAACATTTAATTTGTACAAAGTTTAGAAGTAAGTTGATTGTAATGGTTTAGAAATGGAAAGAGGTGAAGGTAGAGCAACAGTGTGAATGTAAGTAACAATGATGAGGTAAATCTGTGAACATGTTTGAAAGGGGAAATTTTGGGGTGTATATGTTGCTACAAGGAAAATCAGGCTAAAATGTGATTGTATAACAGAGTTAACCCTGCAGTGAATGAAGATTGTGGTTAATAATACAAATATAAGAATATTATCTCGGGACCTATAACAAAGACACATCATTTGTACAGGGAATTCATAAGAGGGTGGTGTATGGGGTGGGGGAAATGCTCCTAAAGTAATATGTGGACGATAATTAGCAGCAGTAGTTTGACATCCTTGAATCAATTGTAACAAAGTTAGCACATCAATGCTAAGTATCAAAAATGGGGTAGCATTTTGGAATGTTGCATATTTTATTCTTAGAAAAATGTTATAGGCTGCAGAAACAACTAAATTTTCTTGTCTGTTATTCTCTTTTCCTCTGTGACTCTTCTGAAAGATCATGTAAAAATTTTTACATAAGAACCAAGGGCAGTATCTGATCTCTTTTCCAATTCTCAAGTAACAAATCCTGGTAAGCAGGTAAAGATAGGATGTGGTCAGGTGTCCCGACGTTTTTGAACATATTGAAAGTTATATAGCTTGATACCTCCATGGGATATAAAGGTATTCTGATTGCCCATAGGTATATTTTCTGGATAGACAGAGGCCCCCACGGTAGCTAACAAAATATTATATTTCTCTTAGGGAATTCTTGCTCCTTTCTAAAGTAAGCTGGCAAAAAGCTTTGGATTATACAAGCCTTGCCCAATAAATGAAAACAGACCAAAAAGCCAAGCCCTTGATCTTAAGGCTTACATTTAAAAACCTTATTACAGTAATAATGGAATTAGCCTAGTATAATTAATACCTAAGAGCTGTGTACTGAAAACCACCTTGTTTCTCAAATATGGCCTCTCTCTGAGGCAAACTGCAAATAAAGGCATAACCTTCTGCCCAACATGGGACATAATTCTCAGGAATGAGCCTCCCTAACAACAAGGGATTATTACCATACCTTAATGAGTGATATATTTGGAGGAAGAACTTAACCAAAAGGAGTAAATGCTAAATAAAATATGGTTTTTATGTCTAAGAGATTCCAAAATGAGTCAGGATGTCATTCAAAAGTCACAACTATCCAGACCTCAGCCAGACTTCACAAACTGCCACAGTAATAAAACCTTCAAACAAAATTGCCCCTGAGGTCCACAGGAATGTTCAGACATGATAGACAAGCCATATGGCCTTATGAAATCAGCACACTCTCAGGAGACTCTATTTAGGAATATATATAAATCTATTTCTTCAATATAACATAGTATAGTTATTTATAAATTCCTTAATCACAATTTGTCTATACCTTTTATCTGAACCTATTATTTTCAATTCACCTGTTAAGTATAGTCCTCACAGATTAATAGGCTTCAGATTGTTCATATGCTACTCAAGCCCTGAAATATATCACATATGTGGTTAACAGACCAATCACAAATAAAGAGATAGAATCCATCACCAAAATCCTGCCAACAAAGAAAAGACTGGTGCCAGATGATTTCACAGATAAACTCTGCCAATCATTGAAGAAGTATTCATTTCAAATCCTGCTCAACTCTTCCATAAAATTGGAGTGGAAGGAAGACTACTTAACTCATTCTATGAGACCATCATCCTAATACCAAATCCATGTAAAGCTACTATAAGAAAAAAACATTATAGACCAATTACTTTTATGAATATAGTTGCAAAAATCCTCAAAAAACACTTGAAAATCTAATCCAACATCACATTTAAATGATTGTACAACTTGATCAAGTTGTTTTTATCCCAGGTATGCAAGGGTTGTTCAACACAAGAAAAGCAATTAACATTATATACCATATTAATAAATTTAAGGGGGAAAACTACATGATCACCACTATTGAAACAAACAAGCATTTGCCAAAATCCAGCATCCTTTTCTGATGAAAGATTTGAATAAAAGGAAGTTTTCTCAACAGGATAAAGGACAAATAGCAAAAACAGACAGCTTACAACATATGGTGAAAGGCTTAATGTTTTCTCCCTAAGCATTGTGGTATAAATTCTAGCTAGAACAATTAGGTGGTTTGAACTCCTGTGTTCTTGAAATATATATTTAAGCATGTGTAATTTTAAGTAAAATAATTAATTTATGGTAATCTCAAGGATGTAGATAATCAGTGCACTGCTGGAAAATCATGTTAGGAGTTGAATTTTAAATTAGGATCTAAATCCCACACATTTGGTACTAAAGGGTTGTAACAAACATTGTTTTCACAGTGTATAGTAAATAATATCAACAATATAAAATATGTGATAATATAATAAAAATAGTGTTAATGTTTACCTGTTGTTAAAAAACAAAATGTATAGTGAGTTGTTTATATAATAATATTTTGGGGAAAATTTTTTCCATTACAACAAAAATATCTTAATGACATAAAACTATTTACTTTTCTCTGGCAATAAATTCCTGAAAAAAATGCTGTATCTTATTCAAGACATTAAAAGAAACAAAATGTCACTCTTGTACAATTAAGATTAATTTTTCTTTTTTTTTTTTAAAGATTTATTTATTTTATTACATATCTCCCCTTCCCCCCCGTTGCGGCGACGCGCCGAGACTTGGTCACTGCGCAGGCGCGGCTTTCTCCGCTTGTGGGCGGCTTCTGCTTCCATCACGGCCAGCTCCAGTTCGCGGGTGGCTGGCTGTGCTCGATTTGCAGGCGACCTGCCCTGCCCATGGCGGCTTTTGCCTGTCCGTGGCAGCTTTTTGCCCTGCCCATGGCGGCTCCGGCCCGCCCATGGTGGCTTGCCATTCTCAAGGCGGTCTGCCCGCTAGGAGTGGTCCCCGGGAACCGAACCCAGGGCCTCCCATGTGGTTTCCCAGTGAGCTCTTTATCCACTGAGCTATCTAGCCGGGCCCAAGATTAATTTTTCAAAATATTAAATTGATTATTTATATAATAAGTACCCATTATTAGGTTGGTAGTAGTTCAGTTTTAACAAGAAAAGATGCATATTCCCTCAAGATTCTTGATTGCTGCTTCTCCTAAGGGGAAAGTAGGCATAATATAAATTATAGAATAGTTTCTAAAATAAACTCTCTATATAAATAAGGTGTTTGTTTTTCTTAACTGATGCATTTTTTTGCCAGATCAATTAATTTTCACCTTGTTGAATGTCATACTGGTAATGACATCTCTGAAACCGAGAAGCAAGAAAATTTTGTTAAATTTTGGATTTTCTAAGGTAAAAAACTTAGATGTTTGTAAAGATGCTTATATGGTATGGTGTAATAATTTACACATTTAAGATAGTTGTTAAAATCAAATATTAATGAGGTAAGATAATGTATATATTTTAATAATATTAGAGTAGGTGGCTAAATGAATATATGAAAATCATTCCAGTCTGAAGAAACATTCATTCCACACAAGTGTGACCAAAACCATTGTACGTAAATTTGTTGTATTTAAAGCATGTTTCTGACCAATTCTTGATTTATATTTCAGCTTCATTTATATTTCCAAGATAATAATAGTTGACAAGGACGTCACAAAGCAGGGGAGTGAGAACATTCTAGAAAGGCCTTTTTTGTTTCTACTAGTTTATCAGCTATTCATCCAACGGGTTAAACACGTGTGAAAGAACTCTTCTTTAGCAATGCATTTTAACAGAGAATTTAATAACCCACTTATCAAAGAAATTTTAAATAAGATTTTCTTGTTATTGCTGTATTAATTTATAAATTTTGAATTATCTTGAGATCCAAGATTTTCAGTGGTAGTTTTGCTAAATGAAATAATTTTCTCTTTCTCTGTAGAGTGGAAACTTGACGTAACTCTTTGTTAGAGGGAGAAGATTCATCTATGCTATGTTTGCCTTTGACCATATGTAAACATGTAAATGACACAAAATAAGAAAGCTTAATTCCTGGTTAGTTTCCAATGTAAGGCTAGCCACACACCTCTTGCTCTGGATACTCCTTAAATGTTTGACTGTTTATAACTATGTAAAAATATGACTTCAACATGTATAATTCATGTATTTATATGCATAGTTACACCTAGTAATCTCATACAGCAGTTTGGGAGACTGGACTTTATAAGGCCTTTTTGCTTCTAGAACAAATAAGATATGGATCCATTGGGTTAATAAGGGAAGTTACAGAATGTTTCCTGAGCAATACATTGTTAACAAAAATATCTCCTCTGTTTTTCTATTTATGCAGCAAATAATTGAGATTTTATTATGTTTGTTTCAAAAAGAAGGGTTTGTTAAATAAGTTCCCTCCACACATGAAAATATTCTGAGTTTTATGTGCTGAAACCAGAGTTTTGACTTAAGAAATGTATACATTAAATGGTGAAATTTAAGTAAAACTATTTTCATTTTTTGAGGATACATGTTGTTCATGTAGCCTGATCTAGAACCCACCTGGTGTAAGGTATTGACTTATTTCTTATTATCCTTGTTTAAATTAAGTCAAATTAGTAAGTGTGAGTGTAAAGGAAAATGAGTACTTAATATAAATGTTGTATTTACTTTCTCAAAATTTTAATGTTTCTTGTAAAAAAGTGCCATTAATTAATTAATTTTTTATAGATACATTGATTACATAAATGTTACACAAAAATTTTAGGGCAGTTCCTCAAAAAACTAAATACAGATCTTCCATATGATACAGTGATTCCACTGCTGGGTATATACCCAGAATAATTGAAAGCAAAGGCATGAACAGATATAGGCACACCAATGTTCATGGCGACATTGTTCACTATTGCCAAAAGTTGGAATCAACCCAGGTGTCCATCAACAAATGAATGGATAAACAAAATGTGGTACATACATACAATGGGATATTACTCAGCTATAAGAAGGAATAAAGTACTAACACATGGGATAACATGGATGAATCTTGAAGACCTTATGTTCAGTGAAGCAAGCCAGGCATTGAAGGATGAACAGTACATGACCTCACTGACATGAAGTAAGGAAATTGAGCAGTCCCTGAGAACTACAGTCTGAAAGATAGTTGTACAAGAAAGAGAAAGAGAAGAGAAAGTTGTGGGACATCATCCATTAATTTTTTATATTCATTATTACCCTTTCAAAGTTTTAAAATATAATATGAAATACTTTGTAGAATCTTAAACATTTGAGTTGAGAATTAATATGCAGATGTTCCTTTGCTTTGATCTTCATTCACTCGTTTAACAAACTTTTGTTCATTGAATAATATTATCTAAGCATTTTGTGCTTTGTATAATAATTTTCTTTGAAATGTTTCATTATTTCAAAATTATCACTGAAAAGGACTCTCTCTCAAGTGGGACAAGGATCTGGTATTCTTTAAGAAAAAGAACGCATAGTAATAGTAACAATGCCGTTAAGGAAAGAGCAATAATATTTTCCAAGGAATAACAGCAATTCCTATTTAAATATTTCTAGTGGAAAAAATTGCATTATATATATTTTATCTAAGTTAATAAATAATGAAGAATTTCTACCAGGTAAAAGCAATGATGGGTAAGTGGTAGTGTAGAGGCACCATAACAACTGATTTTGCATTTTATTTTCTAAACATAATTTTAATTTGACATTTGTATCATGAACATTTGATTTTTTAAAAACAAAGAACAAATTAATTTTTTCCAAGTTAGTGGTATATCATCAGTGTTTGCATGTGTGTCTAGATATATCATGCACACCTCACTTAACTGAAAACCATACTGTACATTATTTCACATTTTTGAAAAAAATTTATTTGTATTCACCTTTTATAGAAAACTACCTCTAAAACTCTGTTCTTGTGTTTTTGTGATTTATTTTTTTACTTTTTTATATATGCCAAATAATTAATGTTAGGTGAAAACCCACACACAAGTATTAAATGAAATCATCCTTTAAGGAACCCTGTTGTGATTTTTTTCTGTTGTTTATCTTTTTGTACCATTGATAATTGAGCTTTAAATTTTCTGCCTATGGATTTTAAATTGCTTTTTATATGCCTTTATGTTTATAATCAATCCATTCTTCTATATACCATTCTTTATGACACATATATCTACATTATATTTTATATATGAGGAAAAATAGGAGAACATAAAGGCAATTTAAACAAACAGAAAACAAAGATATTAGTTTTTAAAGTGTCAGTAAGACATGTATGTAAGTATCAATTGCAGACTTTCAAGTAAATTAATGGTTTTGCAAATAATCATAAATATTCTGATGATTTGGGCAATTATGGTATAATAAAATGTAATTAGAAAAAAAACAAGTAAATGAGAGCATGTAAGAATTAGCAATCCCATATTGTCAAATAACTAAGTTTTAAGGGGAAAGTGATTTGCATATATATGCAAATATATCTGTTTTTGTGATCACATGTAGACATTACCAACTAGGCATTATTTATATTACATAGACTAAATTTTATTTGTTTAAAATTTGTATTTCATGTATATTAAGTAACACTTTGAGAATAAAATCTGTTAATATTCATATATAAAGGAAAGATCAACAATGTTTCTTGGTAAGAAACTGAGCATGAATATTCCTAGAAACATAATAGCTGCATTGTATGTTTTTATCAATAATTCTAATAACTGAAATTTGTAATAAAATAGGGCCAACACAATTCATCATCAACCAATCTCAAAATATTTCCCAAGTGTTCGTAATCACTAGGCTCCTAAGTTTTTTTCTCTCTCTCTTTCTTTTTTTTTTATTTATTACATATCCCCCCCCTTCTGCTTACTCTTGCTGTGTGTCCATTCTTCTGTGTTTTTCTATGTCTACTTCTTGTCTCCCCCCATCTTTGCGGCGATGCGCCGAGTCGGCCCTCCTGGGTGGTGGCTTGCTCAGTTCCTGGGTGGCTCCACTCCGCTTTCACGGGCGGCTCTGCTCCATGTTTTGCAGGCTGCCTGGCTTCCATGGTTTGCAGGCATGGCAGCTCTGCTTTTCACGGGTGACTTTGCCAAGACCATGGGGGCTTCACCCTGCCCGTGGTGGCTTTTTGCCTTGCCCACGGTGGCTCTGCCCCACCCACAGCAGCTTGCCTTTCTCAAGGCCATCTGCCCGCTCAGAGAGGTCCCCAGGAACCGAACCCGGGGCCTCCCATGTGGTACCGCAGCGCACTCTTTATCCACTGAGCTATCTAGCCGGGCCCCCTCTCTCTCTCTTTCTTTCTTTTTCTTTCTTTCTTTCTTTCTTTCTTTCTTTCTTTCTTTCTTTCTTTCTTTCTTTCTTTCTTTCTTTCTTTCTTTCTTTCTTTCTGCCTGGGGGATCAATTTTATTTTTTTAATTATTTAATTAATTTTTTAAAAAAGATACGATTACATAAATGTTACACAAAAATTTTAGTGGTACCCATAAGCCCCAACTCCCACACCTCCCACAACCTCCCACATATACATTCTTCCTTTTATCTTAACCTCTTTTGGTTTCATTTACTCCAGAAAAAGCCTTGTGGAAAGAAGAGGTGGACGTCGACAATCGCACTACTGTGAATGAATTTATCCTCATAGGGCTCTCTGATCTCCCTGAGGTGTGTTACCCTCTCTTTGTGGTTTTTGCTCTAATCTATCAGGTCCCCTTGGTGGGAAACGGTATCATTCTCCTCACCATTGGGATTGAGAAAAAGCTGTGCACACCCATGTATTACTTCTTAGCAAATCAGTCCCTCTTAGATGTATTCTGTCCATCAGCTACTGTTCCCAAGATGCTTAAGAACCTCCTGACTGAGAAGCAAAGCATTTCTTTTGTTGGGTGTGCTTTGCAGCTTTATTTCCTGATGGCCCTTGGAGGGACCAAGGTTTTCCTTCTCTCTGTCATGGCTTATTATTGGTATGTGGCCATATGTTTCCACCTTCATTACACCTTCATCATGACTAAGGCACGCTGTGCCTAGATGACAGCTGGAACCTGGGCAGCAGGGTTTCTTAATTCCCTTCTGCATACTGTGTTCAACTTCTGCCTGTGTTTCTGTAAATCCAACCAGGTTAACCAGTATTATTGTGACATCCCACCAGTGGTGGTGCTGTCCTGTTCTTCCACATACCTCATAGAGATGCTTGTTTTAGTGGTAGGAAGTATATTAGCTATCAGTGCTTTTCTGATCACCCTTATTTCTTATATCTACATCATAACTGCCATCTTAAAGATCCAGTCAGCTGAAGGGAAGCTCAAAGACTTCTCCACATGCTCTTCCCACCTCCTGTTGGTATGTTTGTTTTATGGCACAGTAATATTTACATATATCCACCCTTCCTCTAGTCATAACTCCCCAGCTAGAGATAGGCTTATCTCAATGCTGTATGCACTTATCAGTCCAATGTTAAACCCCATCATCTACAGCTTGAGAAATACAGAGGTTAAAGGGGTGCTTAGAAATATATGTCATAAAACACATTTACAATTCACATAATATTGACAAAATTAATTAGCACATTACTTATATTGTTTCCATAAGAAGTATTGGAATAATTCATAGAAAAATATTTCTGTCTAGATATCTATCTATATAACATAGACATACTTATGTATACACAGAAATTTACACACTATTGTGCATACACACATACATATACCTAAAGTTACGCATATCTCTAGCCATTGGGATCATAAAAATTATTATCCAGATATAGACAATTTTTAGAGTACACTGGGATAAAGGGTATATACTTTACCTGTCTTATGAAAATTTGACCCTGTGGCCACATAATCTATGTCCATATCTATAGCCAAAGCTCTACCTATATCTATACCTATATCCATCTTTATAGCTGTCATCTCTAGCATCTGTATTATCTATGCCACTTATATCTATGTATGCTTATTCTATTTTAGTATCAAACTATCTGCAGATATTCCTTTACTTTATCATAATTATCTACCTGCTCATCCTCGTGAGCCTCCTTACTCTATCATTGCACTCTTTCTTTTCTACATATTAACTTTGCACTTATCCTATATTTCTCCTATTTTCTACTTTTCCTGTGGCCACATCCATTCTTGTTTCCACCTATCCCTCCAAGTGCAGCACATACTTTTCTGTATCTCTGATTTTAGATATCTTATTCATTTGATGTTTTGCCATCATCCTAATCTCAATATGTATGAAGCTGAAAGTACCATCTTCTACCACGATATGTCTGCTAATCAGATAGAAGCAAGTTTGTTCTTTTTATGAATATTCCCTAGTAACTCATATTAAAATGGTCAAAATTAAGTTCTGCTCTTTCTTGAAGCTCAGCACATGTACTCTGTGTGAATAAATAGCTGTCATTTCTGACCATGGGTTACTCACAATCTCATTTTATTTTCTCATCCTCCCACCTCTAGAAATTCACTTTTCCCTCTGCACCACTGCTTATGTAATACACAATTTTAAGTCAGCAATGATGTATACTTTTCTCCATAATATTCACCGGCTCTGTGCATTCATATTACTTCCTAAAAATATCCCCCAGTCTGGTGATCACATTTCTTTGTGTTCTACTGTAACAGGCAATATCCACTTGTTTGATGCATGTCCTGCTATTCACCCTCAAGCATTCAGTATGTTCTCTCTTCCTCTTAACCACATTCTGTCTTTTCTTTATAAACTAAGCACAGCCATCACATCACTAGTAAAATGATCTTATATTATTCAAAGACACAGTTCTTTCTTCCTCTGGACTGTCATTGATCTATTAGTCATTTTCAAAGATTAATTAAAATGGAACAATATCACATGTAGCTTTGCTTTAAAAGCTAGAGATTATAAGCACTTTGAGATAACATGATTTGGGATCAAGTACATTTTTCAAATCTCAGCAATATCTCAATATATCTCTTCTACAACTTTACTGAGCTATCTGCTACTTAGATTTAGACAGAGTAGGAAAATCTATACAATACTGAACAATGGAATGAAGTCAATTATGAGTTCAATTATGCACATACTTGATATTTGCTTTTTATTCTCTACAGTGAGTTTATGTGTGATATGAAAGAATAAAGTATAATTCCCATTTTATGGAAACATCATTGGATTGTTAAATAAAATACATAAAATTAAGTAGACCTATAAACCTCAATTGTTCAACTTATAATCTGAAAATCAAATATTTATTTAATATTTCATCACTAATTTGAACTGTCTTCACCAAACATATTGGATATTAGTTTTATATCTGTGTTAGAGGAACCACTGTGAAACTCAAATTCTGCCTTGCTGTAATTAGATTAGAGGTTATGTGCTGCAGGGGAAAGATAGAGGGTTTGAGAGGTGATTGCTAATAGTTAGGTGTTTTTGGTTAATAAAAATGCTCTAAAATTGATTGCAGTGATGAATGTACAACTCTGTGATAAAACCAAAAGTACACTTTAGATGGATTGCATGGTATATAAATATACCTCAATAAAATTGCTTTTAACACACACACAAGGGAACTAGCTGTGGCTCAATGGGTAGAGCCCTGGTTTACCACATGGGAGGCCCCGGGTTCAGTTCCCAGGGCCTCCTCGAGAAGGCAGGCTGCCTTGAGAAGGCAAGCTGCCATGAGCTGGCAAGCCGCCATGGGCAGGCAAGCCACTGTGGGCAGGGCAAGCTGCAGTGTGCAGGCAAGCCGCCGCATGGTGAGCTGACTTGGCAGGATGCCACAGCAGTGGGAGACAAGCAGACAGAAGAATGCAAAAGCAATGAACACAGCAAGAACAAGCAGCAAGGGGGGATATATAAATAAAAAAAAATCTTAAAAAAAAAACACAAAAAATTCTGTCTTGCTAGAAATAGTGTGTTTCTCAGTAAGTCTTACACACATTATACCTTTTTTGGACAAGAATTGAAAAGATTGTTTAAATGTTAAAAAATGAATTTTAGAAATTCTCAAGGATATTAAACTACAGTCTTTTTATAGAATATGTTTTTGTAAAATGAAAAATTTGATGAAATCATGGTATTTCTAATTTCTTTTTATTAAATGAGAAATATTTCCTTGAAATACACGTAAAAGGGTAGATTTCTCTCTAGTTCCACTGTGAGATATTTTGAGAAGTTTGTTAAGCTGAATGAGATTGGTGGATGACATGCTTTCCCTTGTCTTGTGTAAATGGACTATCTAAATCTAGACATGATAAGAAATTGATGATGGCATTATTTTTCTCAAAGATAACATAGTTTGATGTCTTAGTAAAATACTGAGGAATATATTCCTCTACCTCTTCTTCCTTAAAAGTCACAGTTTTCTTAAGATCCTGGCCAAATTACTTAATATTTATGTTCTCAGTAACTTCTCATGGGATATTGCTGAGACTCTAGCAGAAATGTGAATGGAATGTCCAGGTTCCTCCTTTAAAATTGAAAGCATAGCTGAAATGTGGCTAAATTTGTTAGGTCTGGATAATTGATACTTGTGTAACTAATTTGGGAACTTTATATTATGTTAAAACCAGGCTGATAACCATCAGAGATGCAATACTGATGACTGGAAGACTGGAGGAGTTTCCTTTTGGCAGCGGAAAATCAAAGGACTTTCCTTTTAATAGAAAAAAAGAAAAATTGCTGGCAGGGAGATAGGGAGGAATCAATGATAAAAATGTTATAATTAACTGTAATTTTAAAGAGTCCATAAGTCAGTGACTACTGTGGCTGTTTGGCTGCTCTCTGCCACTTCAAATCCAGGGTAACTGTTCACAATAGGCAAGGCATCCTGCAGTCAGGTATAGGGAATTAGTTCTGAGGAAGTACTTTTGCTGATTCTTTCATATCTATGTGTCCCAGGGAATTTTTCAGATTAGTGATGCAACAGAACTTGATGAAGCAGTTATGAAGCCATAGTTTCTGCTTCACTCTCTTACTTCCCAACAGTAGTAAATCCTCTGGTCATCTTGCTGTTTGTGATGGTTAAGCTAATGTGTCAACTCAGCCAGGTAATTGTGTCCAGGTATTAGATCCAGCAAGCACTGGGCTAATTGTAATACCAGAGCATTTATGGACTTTGATCACCAGTGAGTTTACTGCATAGATGGCTGATTACATCTGCATCAATCAGGGAAATTGGATCAAGAATGGATGACGCTTTTATTCATTCAGTTGACTGCCATAAAAGGGAGCTGATTTCAACATTCAGAGAGAATTTCCCAGTTCATCATTTGACAGCCAACTTCTCCCAGAAACACATCAAGGACCCTTCATCGGTCTTTCATTGGAAGCCCCTGGCTTGCAGCCTGCCTGCAGAACCTGGACTTGTGCATCCCCACAGTCATGTGAGAGACTCTTTTAAAATCTTATATTATTAACAGATATTTCCTGTTGATTCTGTTTCCCAAGAGAACCCTGACACTGTTTGTATTAGCTTCCAAGTGATGTTCAAAATGATAACAAACTTGTGGCTTAAAACATCATAAATTTTTGGCTTCACAGTTTTATAGACTAAAATTCTGAAAACAAACTGCCAGAAAAACCATGCTTTCCTGATGGTGCTAGAAATTTTTCACTCCTTTTCTCTTCCTAGATTCTGGCAGGTCCTGTCTATTTGGTCTTCTTGGCATATGGCAGCCTAACTCTGATCTTTGCCTCTTGTTCATATAGCTTTCTCCCTTGTTTCTGTATGTGGGGAAAAAAATTCCTTTTTATAAGGACAGCAGTCTTATCAGAATAGGGCCCAGCCTGAACTGGTTTGGATTTATCATAATTGATTTCATTTTTTATGTCCCTATTTCCTTATTTTATTTTCTTATTTTTTTAATTAAAGAAGCTTTAGATTAGATAAATGTTACATCAAAAATATAGGGAAATCCCATATAACCCAGCCCCTCCCCTCCAACAATTTTCCCCATTAACAACATATTTCATTAAAGTGGTACATTTGTTCCAATTGATGAACACATGTTGAAACATTACTAAGAATCATGACCTGTAAATTGCATTATGCTTTATACTTTGCACAGTACAGTTTTATAGGTTGTGACAAAAGGTATAATAATGGTCTGTATCCATCTTTGCCATGTCATGCAGGACAATTCCAATGTCCCAAAAATGACCCATGTCACACATGTTCTTCCCTCTCCCTTCTTTCAGAAGCTCTGGTGACCACTGCCTTTATATAAATGTTACAGGTTCTTCCATTGCTAGAATAATAATGTCTACTTTAGTCCATAGTTGCATTTCTCCCTTATGTTTGTTAATTCCTCAAGCTTGAGGATTTTAGGATGGTGATGCACACTCTGCTTCTGAATGAATGGGGGCTGTAATGGTTTCAGAGTTTTATTTAATTGTGAATTCCAAAAATATAAATTGGATTATTCTTGTAAACTAATCTGTTCATCTGGGTATGATTAAGTTATGATAAGGGCACTAACTGGGCCCCGCCCCTTGGTGGGTGTGGTCTCAAGTATAAAGGCTAGGCAGTAGATGTGAGTTGCAGAGATTTGGAGAAGGAGATTTGAAAAGCAGTCCTGATGCTGGAGTGAGCCGTTCGCCTGATAGTCTACAGCTGGCCTTGTGGAGAGACGCAAAGCATAGAAAGCCTCATGGTCTACAGCTGAACTCGTGAAGGAAACAGAAGCTAAGCCCAGAGATAAACGTAGCCCTGGGGAAAAAGGAATCCAGAAGCCTGAACCGTGGAGATGTCGGCAGCCATCTTGCTCCAACACGTGGACTTTGGTATGGGAAGAAATTTACGCTTTGTGGCCTGGTAACTGTAAGCTTCTACCCCAAATAAATACCCTTTACAAAGACAAACAAATTTTGGTGTATTTCAAAAGGCACATCTGTGGCTGACTGAAACAGGGGCTTAGATCCAATGGAACTGTACTGCTTGCAGTTGAAAATACTCTCTGTTTTTTTTGAGATGGGTGTGTCCATCATCATCCATTTGTTGGTTGTCCTGGGTGAGACCAATGAACTGGAGAATAGGTATTGGCTGTGACTCTCCTGAGATTCAGGACTCAACCAGAATATAAACAGCCAGAAGTTTTAAGGCTCTGGGACACATATTGAACAAGTATAGTGCTAATTTTAGGTTAAAATAACAGGGGCAGAAGAGCCATGTGTAGGGAAATTATAAATGAATCTAACTCTGTTACATTGGGAAGCATATATTCCAAGGTAAGGCCCACTGGCAGGGTGTCAAATTCTTGAGATTGTCTGCCTTGCCTATAGTGTCTAGATGTCTCTGGAGCACTCAGGAGCCCCCCTGCTTCATGCACAGTTTACTGTGGTTGTCAATAAGATCTTTCTGAGATGTGCATAAGTGTAACTTCTGGAATGACCTCCAGAATCACATTGAGATCTCTTAGCCATAAAAATTCATTTGCATTTAATATTTCTCTCTTCTGGTCCAGATGTTATTCCAAATTCATCACTAGTTGGCACTTGATAATGATCCCTCAGTGCCAGTTAAGCTCAACCTGGAATTCATGTCCCATGCTGGGGATGATAGTAAGTTTACATGCTGAGTTTGGATTAGACAGAGACCATATATGAGCAACAAGGAGGCTTTCAGGGGGTAACTCTTATGGCAATATATAACACTAGGCTCAATTTAAATTTCACAAGGATGAAGTTCATAAGTATAAGACTCAATATCAGCATGAGAGAAAAACAAAAATAAAAAATAAAAGAATTAACATCAAGGGTCCAGTATATTGGTCTGTCCTCCTTTGCTAGGCAGTACCCATGTACTCCAGGGATTCTGGTCACTCTGCTAGAAAATGTAGCAGGCGTCCCCAGGATGGGAGTTCAATATTCTACTTTTGGTTATTTTGTGGCCTCCACCCACAGAGACAACACCTCATGACCACTTGAACATATTCATATGCCATAGAGGCATACCCCAGGTGCACCCCTCCCCACAAACCCCCCACTAATGACATCCCACACCAATGATCCTCCCTTGCCACAGTAGTTATCCTTCTGAAATCCAACACCTCCTTCCTCAAAACAAAGCCAAAAAATAATAAATAAAAGCAAAAAAATACTTTAAAAATAATAGAAAAGTAACAAAACACACAAAAAAATTTTCATTGTCTTTTGTTAACTTTAAGATCGGTTATCTTTTATGTACAGAGACATTTTCTTCTGTGTGTTCTCCCAGGGTCTTACTTTTTTTTTCATATGATTTTCAGAGAAGCTTTAGGTACAGAAAAGTCACATAGAAAATATAGAGGATTCTGATATAACTCGACCCCTTACCTTCTCACATTTTCCTCTATAAATAACATCTTATATTATTATGGTAATTTGTTACAGTTGATGGACACATATTGAAACATTGCTGCTAATCATGGTCTATAATTTACATTACAGTTTACACATCGCACTGCACAATTTTATAGGTTTTAAAAGAATGTATAATGCCTTGTGTCCATCCTTGCAATATCATGTAAAACAATTCCAATGTTAAATAAAATGTCCCATGTTACACCAATTTTTCCCACTCCCTCTCGTCAAAATCTCTGGTGGTCACTGTCTTTATATTAATATTGTGAGTTCTTTCATGGCTGGAATAATAATCAGTCTACTTTGTCCATAGTTGCATTACCCCCTTATGTTTATTCATTCCTCAATTTTTGAGTATTTTGTTGATGATTTTCTCAACCAGCTTCATTAGAGAGTATGGTCTGTAGTTTTCTTTGCTTGTGCGGTCTTTATATGGCTATGGTAGGAGGGAGATGTTGTCATCATAGAATAAGTTAAGCAATGTTTCCTCATCTTCTATATTTTAGAAGAGTTTAAGCAAGATTGATTTTAGTTCTTTGAAGAATGATTGGTAGAATTCACCTATGAAGCCATCTGTTCCTGTGCCTTTCTTAGTTGGGAGGTTTTTGATGACTTATTCAATCTTGTTACTTGTGAGTTGTCTGTTGAGTTCATCAGTTTCTTCTTTCACCAATGTAGGCAGCATGTGTGTTTCTAGAAATTTGTCTATTTCAAATAAGTTATCCATCTTGTTGGCATATAATTTTTCAAAGTATGCTCTTATGAGTCTCTTTATTTCTGTAGGATCAGTGGTGATATTCATTCCCTCATTTTTTTATTTTATGTATTTGCATATTCTTTTTTTTTTCATGTTTAGTCTAGATAAGGGTTGGTCAATTTTATGAGTCTTCTCAAAGAACCAGCTTTTGGTCTTGTTAAGTTTTTCTAGTAGTTTTTTTTGTTTGTTTGTTTGTTACATATCCCCCTCCCGTTTCTGGTTGCTCTTGCTGTGTGTCCATTCTTCTGTGTTTTTCTATGTCTGCTTCTTGTCTCCCCCCCATCTTTTGTGGGGATGCACCAAGATGGCCCTCCACCCAGGCGGCTTGCTCCATTCGTGGGTGGCTCCATTCCATTTCACGGGTGGCTCCGCTCCGTGTTTTGTGAGCAGCAGAGCTCCATGTTTGCAGGCTGCTCGGCTTCCATGATTCGCAGGTGGCAGCTTTGTGTTTTCACCGGTGACTTTGCCATGCCCGTGGCAGCTCTGCCTTGCCCATGGCAGCTTTTTGCCTTGCCCATGGTGGCTTTGCCCCACCCACGGCAGCTTGCCTTTTCTCAAGGCCTTCTGCCCACTTGGAGAGGAACCTGGGAACTGAACCCAGGGCCTCCCATGTGGTATACCAGCTCCCTTATCCACTGGGATATCCAGCCGGCCCCTCTAGTGCTTTTTTATTCTCAATATCATTTAACTCTGCTCTAATCTTTGTTATTTCCTTTTTTCTGCTTGCTTTGGGTTGAGTTTGTTGTTGTTGTTGTTGTTTCCCTATGTCCTCCTCATGTGCAGTTAGGTCTTTAATTTAAGCTATTTTTAATTTTAATATAAGCATTTGTGGCTATAAATTTCTCTCTCAGCACTGCTTTTGATGCATCCTATAGGTGTTGATATGTTGTGTTCTCATTTTCATTGGTTTCAAGGTAGTTAGTGATTTCTTTTGCAATTTCCTCCTTGACCCACTGACTGTCTAAATGTGTGTTGTTTAACTTCTGTAGCTTTGTGTCTATTCTGGTTCTCTACTCCTTATTAATTTCTAGCTTCATTACGTTGTGGAAAGAGAAATTTCTTCATGTAATTTCAATGTTTCTGCATTTTTGAGACTTGTTATGTGACCTAGCATGTTATCTCTCCTGGAGAATGATCCACGTGCACTCGTGGAGAACATATATCCTGCTATATTTGGGTGTAATGTTCTATATATGTCTAATTGGTTTTGATCCTCTAATATATTATTCAAAGTCTGCTTCTTTATTGACCCTCTTTCAGGATGTTCTGTCTAATTGTGATAATGGTGTATTAAAGTCCCACGCTATAATTGTAGAGACATTTATTTCTCCATTTAATTTTTCCAATGTTTGCTTCATGTAGTTTGAGCCTTCCCTTAATGTGACTGATCTCTTTACTCTTGCTGCTTTCATATTCTCTTTGTCTTGAGAATTTGACAATTTGTCTTGGGGAAGGTCTGTTAAGATTTATACTGTTTAGAGTGTGCTGTGCTTCCTGGACATTTACATACATGTCCCTCAAAAGAGTTGGGAAATTTTCTGCCATCATTTCTTCTAACACTCCTTCTGTCCCCAATCCCTTCTCTTCTCCCTCTGGGATACCTATAATGCCAATGTTTATGCATTTCATATGGTTGTTTAATTCTCTGAGTCCCTGCTGAATTTTTCTTTTTATCTATCTGTTCTCCTGTCTGTTTTCAGATGCACTACATTCAAAGTCACTAATTCTTTCCTCTGCCTGTTCAAATCTACTGTTATGGACTTCCAATGTATTTTTTAATTTCTTGCATTGTGCCTTTCATCACCACTAAATCTATTATGTTTTTTTGTATGTTCATGATTTCTTCAGTATGTTCTCCCACTGTCTCATTAATACCCTTAATCTCTTCCTTCTATTAAATGAAAGATTCACCAGGAAAATATAAACACCTGAACTTATGTTCAACTATCAACATCTCTTCAAAATATAAAGCACACTTGATAGAATTGCAAGAAGAATTTGTCAAATATACCACTATAGGATATTTTAAAATAATTTTTAAAAACTTACTTAGATTACATAAATGTTACAAAAAATATAGGGATTCCCATATGCCCCACCTCCCATACCTCCCACAACCTCCCACATAAACATCCTTCATTAGTGTGGCACAACACCTGCA
>PVKH010001089.1:0-32287 GCA_004027955.1 Chaetophractus vellerosus | reverse complement strand
TCTTTTAGACAGTCTCCGACCCTTTGCCAAACTCTACAATCTATAGTACCTTCTTGAGGGAACCAAGGGCAGGTTTTTAACAGAAAATCAAAGAAGTATGCAAGATCTTTTTTCTTAACTCTAGTTCCTTGTGCCTTGAGTGATTGTTTTACCTGACTAATATATAACTCATGTTTGGAAACTACCTGTCCCATGGTGGGGGCTTATTATTATAAGACAGACAAAATAAGGGGTGCCTCGAAAGGCCACTCAGGTGCCCACCTATCTGTGTCTCTCGTGAGAACTTTTGGCCCATCTTAGCTAAGGCACCTGAACAATTTATGGGTTAGCCAATCACGCCTTATGATGTGGCCATGGAGTAGGGGAGGGCCCATGCGGACCCCGAGGTTTCTCACTGTGGGATCACAGACTGGACTGGCAGGTGTAAACCCTGCTGTCCCTCATTCACACTCACATTCACTCAGAGGTTATACATTGCCCCCCCTTATGTTGTGTTTTGTGTTGTGTTTTCCTCTTACTATCTTACCTCTTTTCCTTCACCGACTCTTGCCTGTTGCATGGACATGGCTCGCAATCGAGTTACTTCATGGTGGTCCTGGGTATGGTGAGTGTGGGAGTGCTCCCTCCTTTGAGTGTGGCATTCTTTTCCTCACATGGCAGAGGACCCCACGTTGGGCACCATTTGTCCCATGCAGCGGGACAGTCAACAGGGGCCTCCAAACCTGTGAGAAAAAGAATGGTATGGGACAGGGAGACACAAGGAACAACAGCAAGAGAGTAGGTATGATCAAGCTCCAAAAGTTTATTGGTGAGGTACAAGTATTTATGCTCAAAGGAATGAGGGAATGGTTAGCAGGGGAGGGTGGCTTGTTAGTTATCTATTGGTAGCTGCTGTTGCTAGGGAAGGGGGTGGGTTATCAAACTGTTGTTTCCAGTTCTTTGAGAAATCGGTGGAACAAGACTCAGGCTGTTTATTATTAACTCGGGAGGTCATGCTGCTGACAATGAGTACTACATGTTTCCTTAATTGTCCCCAACAGGTGTACATCCAGAGACTTGAGATTTTGGGCTTTCCATGTGCCAGCTGGGCCCAGAAACTCCAGCAGAGTTGCAACCCCCACTCTACCATTCATTGAACTCACTCAAGTCAACTGGCAGGGAGATGATGATGGACAATGGCTGTCCCAGTGAATGGAGAAAGTGCAGCCACAGGCAGGATAGTCCCATCCATATTACTCATGGGATATAAGACCCCTCTCAATTGGAGATGGAGTGGTGGTCACCATCCCAGAATCTGCAGGATTGGGGAAAGAACTATGGGCTAGGGTGAACCTACTGGTATTCTACTATTGACATATTTTGATTCTAGCAATGAAAGAAATTACAACATTGATGTGGAGCTAGTGGACATTGAAGGCTTTGAACTCAGGGAGAGGGAAAAACAGTGGTAATGTGGGGGCTTTTTCAGGATTTGGGAAACGTCCTTACTGATATTGCAATAACACATATAGGTCATTTTATATCAGCACATAAGATGCAGAACTGTGTGGGAGAGAGTGTAGAGTACAATGTGAACTATGGTGTATGCTTAATGGCAAAGCCCCAGGATGTGTTTATCAATTGCAATGAATGTGCCACACTTAATGAAGGATGATCATGTAGGATGGTGTTGGAATTGTGGGGAATGGGGTATACGGGAATCCCTATATCTTTTGTGTAACATTCATTTAATCTAAGTATCTTTTTAAAAACAGAATTTTTAAAAAAGGTTTAAGTCTCTGGAACATATATTTGAGAAGTATATTGCTAATTATAGGTTCAGATAAAACAGGTAGAAGAGCCATGTGTAGGGAAAATCTAGATGATTCTAACTCTGTTACACTGGGAAGCATAAATTCCAAAGTAAAGTTCACAAACAAGGTGCTGAATCCCTGCACTTGTCTGACCTACTTATAATGTTTGGATGTCTCTAGAAGCCTCAGGAGCCCTTCTGTTTGAGGCAATGTTTACTGTGGCAATGGCATCCTGCTGAGCCATGCATAAGCATAACTTCTGCAATGAACTCCTAACTAACTTAGAAATCTCTTAGCCATAAAAATGCATTTGTATTTACCCTTTCTTCCTTTCAGTTAAGGTCTTTTTCCAGATCCATTGCTAGTTGGTGCTTGGTAATAATCCCTCACTGCCAGAAAATCTCATCCCTGTAAGTCATGTTCCATGCTGGTGGGAAAGGTAGTTCATTCATATGCTGAGTTTGGCTTAGAGAGAGGTCAAATTTTGGCCACAAGGAGGCTTTCAGGAGGTAACTCAGGCAATATATAATAGTAGACTACATTTCAATTTCACAAAAATAGCACATAAGTACAATTACCAATATCAAGGGCCTCACATAATGGTCAGTCTTCCTTCACTAGGCACGGCCTTTGTACTCAGGAGATTCTTGTCCTCCTATTAAAGAATATAGCAGAACTCCTCAGGATGGGAATTCAAATGTGGGTCTTCACCTACCAAGAAAACACCCCTTGAATGCCAGAACATATTTGTATGACTTAGAAGCATGCCCCAGGTGCATCCTTCCCGATGCATCACCCATCACTGACATCCTGCACTTTTGATCATCCCCTGCCAAAATTGTGATCCTTCTGAGATCCAAAATATCACCAAAAAAGAAGCCAAATAACAACCAAAAAAAGTAATAGGAAAATGAAATAATAATAATAGTTTTAAAAGTAACAAATAAAATACAAATAATTAAAAATTGCAATAATATAAAAAAATTTCCTGCCCACTGTATATCTACTATTTTAATGTGCTCACTATGGAGTGTCACATTGAGGGTGCAGACCAGCTCTACAGCATACTGCAGAAGGCTTTGGCAGGGCTTCAAGTACTCTTTGAGCTTCTTCTTCCATTTTTAAATTTTATTTGGCCAGATTTTGCTTCTTTTTCTAAGATTCTGTGGGGAAACAGAATTCTGGAGAATCTAACACTGCCATATTGGTTGATCAGTTATTCATTTCTCAGGATTTGTGGTTAATATGGTGTTTCCAAACATTTTTTAGACAATTCAAAAGTCATTAACCATAAATACAAGAAGCAAACAATGATAAAATGGATTTAATAAACAGTGGTGTCCATCAAGCATACCTCTATACACACATTCAACACACTTCTCCATATCCAAACAGATGTGGAAAAAATATTCACAATATTTATCCCTTTAAAAAGATTTGAATCCACTTATATATAAAACTACAACAGAATAATTTTAAAGGACAAAGTTAACCATAGGCAATATTGGCAAAATGACTGGACAAACATTTAAAGAAAATATACATTTGAATAATCAGAACATGAAAGTGTTTAACATTATTAATCATTTAGGAAATGCTAATTAAAACTACAAAAATACTACTTATGTAGATAAATAAATAGATTTAATTAAAAAGACTGAGAACACTATTGACAAAGTTGTAGAGCAATTGGACATCTAGCATGTTGCTGGTAAGAGTGTCCAAATTACACAAATGAGGATTTACTGAGGAAAATTATAACATGCACATATATAACAAGACTTACATAGAAGTGTGCATAAAGGCTTTATTCATAACAACAGCAGAAACAACAAAATTTCTGGAAATAAATCAAATTTCCAAGAGCAAGGGAAACAGAAAAAAATTATTGCATTTGCCAGAAATTAAATGGAACACACTTCTGATATATGCAATATTGTTGGACCTCAAAACTAGCAAAGCTGTGAGAAATATGTCAACCATAAATGTGTCAGGTTTTAATTATATTAAGTTTTAAGTAGATAAAATGTATCTAAATTTGAAGAAATCAGAATGGCAGCTGTTTGTGGGTCTAGGTGGGAAATGGTTAGACAGAGGTATGAGGTATCTATGTGAAATGCTTTTATCTTTATCATGATGAGGTTTACCCTGGTGTATGCTTTGGTCACAAATTTTCAAACTGTACAATTAAAATTCTCACCCATCTGCTGAGGTGTGGGATGTGGATTATTTATTATTCAATGTTCATTGCATAAAAGACAGTAACTAAAATTCATTGGCACAAAACAATGAGAATTTATTGCTTAATAGTGAGTATGTCATTAAAACTGTCTTTGCATCAGGTTGTGAATTTGAGTTGAATTTCACCCACTGACACCACTTCTTTCATAGTGGAGCTATGTTAGGGAGAGCATTTTTTAAATAAAAGTGTTTAGAAGCTACCAATGTGTCAAGTGGTTAAAAAAAAAGAAAGAAAAGAAATAACTCATAGAGAATAAGTACTGTGCTTCTTTATTTCACAGTTATTGGGACAACACAAGGTACATGGCTAAATGCAACATCTTAAGGGGCCAAGAGGTGTGGGTAGAAGGAGGGCAATATATATATCAACAATCTAATATACCATGGGGTATTGACTTAATTAGAAGAAATGCAACCAAGTTTTCTATACAATAAAGAAGTACATAGTTTAACTTACAGCTAGGTTATGGGAATAATCCAACAGTATTGAAAACTATTAGTTAAAAGTGCTCCTCCTTTATATTACATTATTGTTCTCAAAATATTAAGAATATGTTTTGCTGAGTAGCCTTAAATTTATTTAAGATTTGTATTTTATCACAAAATAAGGATAAATTTTAGTTAGATGCTTTTAAAAATTAGTTGGAGACCTTATTGCAGATAATGTTTCCACTTTTTTGCAAAAATTTTAAGAATATTTTGATTAAATCATTGAAAACACATAGTTCTAAGTCAACAGTTAGCCAGTCATATACCAGGAGAATTATGACCCTTAGAATTTCTTTTTCTCTTGGAATCAAGGAAGACTATCAGTGGTTTGAAAGGGTGCTGAGAGTTTCATTAGAAAAAAGTAGTAGAGTAAAAGAAGAAATAGAAGGAAATCCACAGCAAACATTATACTCAATGGTAAAATAGTGAAAGTCTTCCTCGTGAGGTCTGGCAGAAACCAAAGATGTGCAATTTAACCACTGCTATTCACATTGTACTGCAAATTCTTGTTTAACAATTAGGCAAGAAAAGGAAGTAAAAGGCATACAAATTGGAAAGGAAGAAGTAGAACTATCTCAGTTTGCAAATAACATGTGCCTTTATATAGAAAAATCCCCAAAATTACATAAGAGAATTTCTAGAACTAATGAATTCAGCAAAATTGCAAGTATATAATTAATGGGTAAAAATCCATTATGCTTCTATACACTAACAAAGAATATTCTGAAATTTAATTTTTAAAAATCAATTGAAGAAAGATACTAAAGGAATAAAATATCTCAGTAAAGTTTACAAAGAAGTGAAAGTTGTGTGTGCTGAAAACTGCAAAAACAATGATGAAAAAATTAAATAAACCTACATAAATGGCAAGATATTCCATGTTCAAGAATAGGAAGACTTACACTATTTAGATGCCAATTCTAGCCAAAGCAATCTTCAGCCTCAATGCAATACCTATCAAAATTCCAGAAGCTGTTTTTCTTTTTTGTAGAAATGGAAAAGTCAATCCACAAATTCATATTTAATTGCAAGAGGCCCTGCAAAGCCAAAACAATATTGCGAAGGAAGGGCAAGTTTGTAGGTCTCACACTTCCTACTTTAAAACTTAACATGATGCTACAGTAATAAAAACAGTGTAGTGCTGGCATAAATAGAGATGTATACACAAATATATACAACCAAATGATGATGTTGCTTTGTGCCTGATAACTCACAACTGCAGCTCAGGGAGAAAGCACCTCCTGATGATGCCTTGATTTGGACATCTTAGCAGCCTCAGAACTGTAAACTTATGAGTTAATAAATCCCAATAGTAAAAGCCAATCTATTTCTGGTATATTGCTTGGCAGCCATTAGCAAACTAAAGCAATCATTAACTCCAAAGAGACATATTTACAATCTTGCAAGCCCTCACTTGGCTCTGTGCCTTCTTATTCTTGCCATAAATAACTCTGTAAATTGCTGGGCAGTGAGGACTGTTGCTCAGAACATCCTGTAGGCAAACAGGGACAGCTCTTGGTCTGTAAACTGTTATTATTATACTATATGGAGGGGTCTGCTTCATTTTTCAGTCTTTAGTGCCCATTGTACTCTGATGGAATCTATTCTGTAGGTTCATAGCCAGACACAATGATGGGGAATATCCAAATTGGGAGAGGAAATTGGGCAAGGTTGTTTGAGGAGTGCATGCTGTCAAGAATCACAAGTCATAAATGTTATATCTCTCAGAAGGGGTAATTCAAGAAGAGAGAATCTATAGTCTGAAAAGGAAATGTCATGGCCAGAAATGAATGCTAAGCACTCAAATACTCACTACCAGCCTGTCAGGTCACAGAGAAGAAAGAAGTTAAAACTAAAAAATCTAAGGAGCTTTTGTGAAAGAAGTGGGACAGAAGGAAAGAATGCAGAAAGTAAGGAAAATTCAGAAGTTTGTGTAAATCATCCTTGCCAAGGCTGGAAACACAAGTCTTGAAGGGAAAGAGTTTTAAGAGGTTATGATTATACAGGAAGGAAAAAGAAAGCTTAAGAAATAAAATCTGATCATAGGCCAGTTATCTTTGTACAGTTCCCAAATAAGGAACAAGAATTGAGTAACATAGTAATTATTTTCCACATACATAGAAAATGTGTTTCATTATAAACTTTTGGGAAGAAAAGATGACTAAAGAAATTAGTTTATTATTTATGAACACTAGAAGCAGACTATCTTCAGGAAGCTAAACTCCAGAAGTATTTCTCAAACTACTTTGCTACCCTTGGATGAAATATTTGTAATTGTATTACCATTTCTGCATTCAAAGAATATCAAGTGCCTGTAACCCAAAGTTGTATCATGTATGTAGAAGGACAATGCTGTGATAAATCCATGTGACTGGAAATTTTTGTGGCTAATGAGATGTTTGGCAGTAAAGTAATTTGTGAATCCTTGAAATAATGACTCCCATTCATATTAAAAGTATTCCATGGAGTAGAATCTGAGGAAATGCATCAACTTATAACATGAAGAGATTCTTTGAAGAATAAAAAATCAAAGATCTATTTGAACTTTTAATTAAAAGAGGATTTTATCTTTTTTGCTTTATTTCCCCTGAGTACTTGGCTATGGAAGTTCATAATTGATGTGTCTCTTCTGTGATTTAATTTGAATTTTTGAAAAGCATGGAATATTATTGTATAAATAGTTCAGAGTAGCTTATCTGTATTTTATGGTTGTAATATATGAAGGATTTGAATAATAATGAATAAATATTCACCTTTTTTTCACTGATAGGTTGAAGCTTCTAGAGGTGAGATAATCTATCCCAATTTTTCCTTATTTGGGCAAACTTGAAAAAAGCCAACCAGTTCTCCCCAAAAGACATCAGGGTAGCAGTAGAAAAAAAGGAGAGCAACCAAATGATCAGGTGAAAGGACATTTGATTAATTGTCTTCTGTTTCAGTGGGGAGGAGTTACATTCCAATAATAACCTTGATGATTTATTCTTGCCCTATTCATTCCTCCCTAGAAAAAAGAGTGGAATGCCTGATTTGGTTTTTGTTGTTGTTCTAAAATTTATTTTTTTATTAGAGAGGTTGTGAACTTACAAAACTATCATACACATGTTTGGAATTCCCATACAAGACCCCTCCATGGACAGACCACATTGTTGTGGAACATTTGCTACAGATCATGAGATAACACCATCAGAATATTACCACCAACTGTGGATCACAGTGTACATTTAGTATATCCCTTACATAACTCCCCAGTTTTCATAGAGTACATCTTTGGCATTGATGAAAGAATATTACAGTATTGATGCTAACTATAGTCTATAGGTTACATTAATTGTATTTTTTCCATGATTCTCCACATTCTTACCACCCTGCAATAGTGACATATATTTGTTCTAGTCCACAGAAGGACATCCCTGTATTTGTGTTAGTAACCAAAATTTTCATCCTCCTCTGGGTTCACTTTGTTATTCAGTCCCTAGGTTACTCCCTACAATAATGGTTTTATTCTAATGCCTTTCTTACAATTGACATTTATATACTTAGACTACCCTTTTCAGTGAATATGCCACTAGTTCTACTCAATATAATGTGTTATCATCACCTCTATTCATTTCCAAACTTTTACAGTGAAATTAATTAAAATTTCCACATATATTAAGCATCAATACACCTTCTCTGCCTTTCTCTTATCTCTTAATACTGTAGGGTTTAACTCGATGTGTTTATTCTTCATATTTAGTTTATATTAGTGAGACTATGCAATATTTATCCATTTGTGTCTACCTTATTTCACTTAACATAATGCCTTTCAATTTATTCATGTACTTGGGCCTCAGGGGAATCTCTTGTAGAAAATATATAGATGGCTCATATTTTCTTATCCATTCTGCTGATATGTGTCTTTGATAGGAGAGTCGAATCCATTAACATTCAATGTTTTAATGTAAAGGCAGTTCTTCACCCATTTTGACCTTTGAGTATTGTTTCTCATATTTTATTTTCACAACTCTTTTTACACTTCTGTTACTTTTCCTCATATAATCTCCATTTCTAGACTCTCTTCCAAGTCTCTCTCTCCTGCTTTTTCTTTACATGCTGTAGTACTCCATTTAATATTTCCCACAAAGCCAGTCTCTTGGTTACAAAATCTCTCTTTGTATCTGTGAATATTTTAAACACACTCTTTTTTCTAAGATATCAATTTCCTTGATGCACATTAATAAAGCATAAATCCATACAAAATGTACAATTAATGGTATTCAGTGTAATCACATATTTGGGCATTCATCACTTCACTCATTCTTAGTGCACTTTCATAATAATAATAATAATAATAATAATAATAATAATAATAATAATAATAATAATAATAATAAAACAAAACTCATCACATCTCAATCTATCTATGCTTCCCAAACCAAGGACAATCTTGCTGGATATAAGATTATTGGGAGGCAGTTTTTCTCTTGCAGTATCTTAAATATGTGTTACCACTGACTTCTGGCCTCCATGTTTCCTGGTGAAAAATCAGCATTTAATCTTATGGAGATATCCCTTATATGTGATGCACTGCTTTCCTCTTGCTGCTCTCAGAATTCTTTCTTTGTCTATGGCATTTGACATTTTGATTAGTAAGTGTCTTAGGCTAGTTCAATCTAGATTTATTCAGATAGGAATATTTTGTGCTTCTTGTACACAGATATCTATGTCCTTCAATAGGGTTTGGAAATTTTCTACCATTATTTCTTCAAATATTCCTTCAGCCCATTTTCCCTACTCTTCTTCTTCTGGGACACCTATGACATATAAGTTTGCACATCTCTTGATGTAATTTAGTTCCCTAAGACCCTATTCAGTTTTTCCCCATTTTTTCTTTATCTGTTCTTTTATTTGTTCACATTCAGAGGCCATGTCTTGAGCTCAATGATCCTATCCTAACTTTTGCCTCTTCAAGTCAGCTTATATATGCTTCCAGTGCATTTTAAATTTCATTTTCTGTGCCTTTCATTCCCATAAGTTCTGCTTTATTTCTAGGTATGCTGTCTAAATTTTGTTTTTTAATTTTTATTTTATAAAAGCATTTATTGACCATTTGTTCATTTTATGTTGTCTCCAAATTTCACTCTCATTATTAACAGTTCTATAAACAACTTTACCATAATATTCAAACTACAATATTGTTTCTCGAAGGGCTAGGATTTTCATTGTAATATTGTCAAATTATTTTCAATATTGACACATCATTTTTATATGTTTTATTATGTAATAACATATTATTGTGATAAAATATTCAAGATAAACAGAAGAATGCGAGAAGAAATTTAAAAATCTGTCTCCAGTTCATTGAATCCACAAATTTAATCACCAGAAAATACTACTTTGTTTCTTGAATATTCTTCTAAATTTTTTCAATACATACAATTGCATGATTGCATACTGAATTCATGTATCTTCTTTTTTTTAGTTTTTTATTTTTAAAAAGATATTTAGATTATATAAATGTTACACAAAAAATACAGGGATTCCCATATGCCTACCTCCTATACCCTCCAAAATCTCCCACATAAACATCCTTCCTTAGTGTGGCACATTAATTGTAATTGATAAACCCATCCTGGGGCTTTGCCATGAAGCATGGACCATAGTTCGCATTGTAGATCACACTCTATCCCACACAGTACAGCATGTTATATGATGATATAAAATGGCCTATATATGTTGCTGCAGTGTCACTCAGGAAAATACCCAAGTCCAATAAAAGCCCCAGTATTACAATTGCTTTCCCTTCTCCCTGCGCTCAGAGCCTTCAGTGCCCACTGGCTCAAGATAAATGATGTAATTTCTTCCATTGCTTGAATCACAATATATCTATAGTAGAATACCAGTAAATATATTCTAGTCCATAGCACTTTCCCCCTTCCTGAGGAGTCTTGGATGTTGATGTCCTCTCAAATTCTCATTGAGAGGGCACATATATCTCATGGAGAAGATGGATGGGATTATCCTGCCTGCAGTTGCAGATGCTCTCCATTCCCCAGTATGGTCATTGTCAATCATCATCACCCCACCAGCTGTCCTTGGTGAGTCCAATGATCTGTAGAGTAGCAGTTGCTCCTCTACTGAGGTTCTAGGCCCAGCTGGCACATGGATAGCCCAAAGATTCAAGTCTCTAGATATACACCTACAAATTACAGCACGAAGTATAAGTTTAAGTAGAAGGGACAGAAGTGCCATGGGCAGGGAAGAGATAGTTGAATCCAACTCTGTCACTCTTAGGACCAAAAACTACAAATAGGGTTCACATGGAAGATACCAATCTCTGGAGCTATCTGCCCTGACATAGGACCTGGGTGTCTCCAGAGCCCTCAGGAGCCCCACTATTGGGGTTATATCCACTTTGGAATTCTATGAGATCCAACTGAGATGTGCATAAGATTTACCTCTGGGATGACCTCCAAACACATTTTGAACTCTCATAGCCATATAAATTCACATTCCTTTAGCTTTTTCACCTTTTATTCAAGGTCTTTTCCCAATTGCATTGCCAGTTGGTGCTTGGTAGCAATCCCTCAGTGCCAGGGAGGCTCATCCTTGGGAGTCATCTCCCACACTGGGAGGTAGGTAATGCATTCATATGCTGAGTTTGTCTTAGAGAGAGGCCACATATGAGCAATAAGAGTGAACTCAGGAGGCAACCCTTAGGCACCCAAAAACAATAGGCTAAGTTTCAATTTCAAGAGCAAAGAATTATAAGGCTGGTTATCAATATCTAGGGCCCATCAGTGGGTCATCTTCCTTTGCCACTCACTGCCCCTGCAATTGGAGGACTGTTGCCACTTTGTTAGAGAATGTGGCATATCTCTCCAGGATGGGAATTCAGTATTCTATCATTTATTGAGTGATATTACACTCACTGTGACAATGCCCCCTGAACATTTGAATATTTTTATATACCATATATTTATGCTCAGGTTAACTTCCTCCAATGCATCCTGTATCCCTGACACCCAACACCAATGATCCTCCCTGACTCCAGTTGTAACCCATTTGTGATCCAAACCTTCTTCAAAGATGAAACCACTACAAAAGCCAAATACAATTAATAGGAAAATGAAATAATAATTTTAAGTTTAAATGTAAGAGATATAATACACAAAATTGTTTTTTAAACTAAAAATAAATTAAAATATTGGGATATTATAAAAATGAAAAATATAAAAATATTTTTTCACCTTTTGCCTTTCATCACTGCAATATTTGGTGTCCAGTCTGTACAGTGGCACCTTCCTCTTCTCATTTCCCATTGTCTCACTATTTTTCATTTTGTTTTCATAGAAGTTTTCATTTACAGCAAACTCATGCACAGAATACAGGAGACACTCATATACCCAACATACTCTCCCCATATTAAAATGTTTTATATGTGGATTGTAGCATTGTTATAACCTATATGCAAATAGTGAAACATAGCTACTAAACATTATCAATAGTTTAAACTATGGTTTATATTTTAGACCATACACTTTTATGAATTTTAATAATTTTTACTATATCCTGTGTCCATCACTGTATGATAACAAAAAAATTTCCACTGACCACTAAATAACCCCTGTTTATTCTATTCTATTCCTCCCACCCCCTTCAGCCAGGGAACATGATGACCCCATGGCTTGACTCATTGCATGACAAGATTCATTGTAACATGCAACAAGAGGTCGACACACTGGTTTGTACTCCTTTATTATGAACTCTCCTTGCTTTTGAGAGACTCCTGCCTACATCTGAAAACATCAGTACTACCAAAGATGGGAGTCCATCACCTTCATGCTCATTATGTGGGTCTCCACCCACTGATACAACACATTGACAGAACAAACACACACTCCCTAGAAGCCTGCTCTAGGTGTGCCCTATCCTGAATGCCCCCCTAACCAACACCCTAACCAGTGACCCTTCCTTTTCATATTGCCATAAGAGCATTCCCACCTCTGTGCTTTCAACTTAAAACCCACAAAACCCCAGTGTTCACCTGGTCACTCTCCCAATCCTCTACCCAGTATCCTGGACATTCTAACCCACCTTTCCCAACCTACCTACATGTAAACTTGCACCAACCAACCCAACAATATCACTACCCTTCTGTCTTATCCATATAATAGTCAATTAAACTCTATCAATTTACCATAGATTATGTCCATATGGGTGATGACTCACAACCTTCTTTTCTTGTTCTATTTCTTGTAAACCTGCCTTAGAGACAATAGTTCTCTCAGTCTGCTCAATCTGCTTAACTCATATCAGTGAGGGCATGTACTGTTCATCCATCAATGCCTGGTTTACTTCACTCAACATAAAGTCTTCAAGACTCATCTATGTTATCCCTGTGTTAGCACTTTAACACTTCTTACAAATGAGTAATATTCCATCGTATGTATGTACCACATTTTGTTTATCCATTCATCTGTTGATGTGCACCTGGGTTCATTCCAACTTTTGGCAATAGTGAACAATGCTGTTATGAACATTATTGTGCATATATCTGTTCGTGTCATTGCTTTCAATTCTTCAGGGTATATATCCAGCAATGGAATGACTGGATGATATAGTAATTCTATAGTTAGTTTTTTGAGGAACCACCACAATGTCTTCCATAGTGGTTAGACCATTCTACAATCCCACCAACCATGGATAAGTGTTCCCATCCCCCCACATCCTCCCCAATACTTATAGTCTGCTGTTTTTAAATAGCCATCATTCTAATGTGTGTAAGATGGTATCACATTGTAGTTTTGATTTGCATTTCCCAAATAGCTAGTGATGTCCAGCATCTTTTCATGTGCTTTTAAGGCATTTGTATTTCTTTATTTTTTCAAGGTATACAATTTATTTTTATATGCAGGATATTATGCTCCTATCAGATATGTGGTTGCCAAATATTTTCTCCCAATGTGTAGGCTGCCTTTTTAGTTTCTTGATAATGTCCATTGAGGTGCAAAACTTTTAACTTTGAAGCCATCCCATTTATCTAATTTTTCTTTTGCTGCTTGTTCTTTGAGTGTGAAATTCATGAAAACATTTCTTATTACAAGGTCCTGTAGATGCTTCCTTACAATATCTTCCAAGGACTTTATGATCTTGGCTTTTATATTTAGACCTTTGATCCATATTGAGTTGATTTTTGTATAAGGTGTAAGATGGTGTTCCTCTATCATTCTTTTGTAAATTGATATCCAGTTCCCAAGCACCATTTGTTGAAGAGGCCATTCTCACCCAGCTGAGTGGGCTTGGTAGTCTTGTTGAATATCAGATGAATGTATATGCAAGGATCTATATCAGAACTCACAATTCGATTACAATTGTCAGTATGTCTTGTGCCAATACCATGCATTTTTTACCACTAAAATTTTGTTGTATGTTTTAAAGTCAGGTAGTGTGATATGTCCCATTTCATTTTTCTTTTTCAATATGTGTTTGGTGATTCAGGGACTCCACCTTCCAAATAAATTTTGTAGTTAGTTTTTCCAATTCCTTAAAAAATACAGTGTTGATTTTTATTGGGATTGCATTAAATCTGTAGATTAGTTTGGGTAGGATAGACTTCTTTATGAGGTTTAGTCTTCTGATCCATGAACAGGGAATATTCTTCCATTTATTTAAGTCTTCTTTGATTTGATTAAACAGTGTTGTGTAGTTTTCTGTATATAAGTCTGTAACAGTTTGAGTTTTATGTAATTATGAATTCCAAAAATATAAATTGGATTATGCTTGTAAACTCATCTGTTCATCTGGGCATGATTGGTTTATGATTAGGGCATTGACTGGGCTGCAGTGAGTAGGGCACTAATCCCCACCCCTCAGTGGGTGTGGTCTCAAGTTTAAAAAGCAAGACAGAGATTGGGAGAAGCAGAATTGGGGAGAAACAGATTTGAGAAGCAGTTATGATGTTGGAATGAGCCAATTGCTGGATAGTCTACAGCTGGCCTTGTGGAGAGATGCAATGCACAGAGAGCCTCATGGTCTATAGCTGAACTTGTGGAGGAAACAGAAGCTAAGCCTGGGGAGAAACACAGCCCCAGCAGGAGAGGAACCGAAAGGCCTGAGCCCTTGGAGACATCGGGAGCCATCTTGCTCCAACACGTGGACTTTGGTATGAGAAGAAACTTATGCTTTGTGGCCTGGTAACTGTGTCTACCCCAAATAAATACCCTTTATAAAGACTGACCCATTTTTGGTGTATTTCAAAAGGCACCCCTTTGGCTGACCAAAACAAAGTCCTTTACACCTTTAGTTAAATTTACTCTTAATTATTTTGTTCTTTCATTTTCTATTGTAAATTGTATTTGTGTTCTTGATTTCCTCATCAGATTACTCATTATTGGTGTATAGAAATGGAACTGATGTTTGAGCATTGACCTTATAGCCTGGAACTCTAATGAACTCCTTTATAAATTCTTTGTTGTAAAATTTTCAGAGCTTTCTATGTATAGGATCATGCTGTCTGCAAATAGTAAAAGTTTGATTTCTTCCTTTCCAATTTGGATGCCATTTCATTATTTTTCTTGTTCCAGTGCTTGAGCAAGTACTTCTAAGTCAATATAGTTAAATAGGAGTGGTGATAGTGGGAATCCTTGTCTTCTTCCCCATCTTAGAGGGAAAGATTTTAGGATTTCAACTTTCAATATGATGTTAGCTGTGGGTTTCTAATATATACCTTTTATCATATTCAGTAAGTTTCCTTCTTATCCTATCATTTGCAGTGTTTTATCAGGAAAGAGTGCTGTATTTTGTCAAATACATTTTTTTCTGCATCTATATATATGATCATGTGATTTTTTTTCTTTCAATCTGTTTATGTGGTGTACTATATTGATTAATTTTCTTATGTTAAACCATCCTTGCATACGTGGGTTGAAACCCACTTGGTCATGGTGTATAATTTGTTTGTTATGTTGTTGAATGTGATTAGTAAGTATTTTGTTGAGGATTTTAGCATCTAGGTTCATTAGAGAGATTGGTCTGTAATTTTCCTTTTTTGTGGCATCTTTGTTAGGTTTTGGTATTAGGGTAATGTTGGCATCATAGAATGAGTTAGGCAAAGTTTCTTCTAATTCTATTTTTTTGGAAAAGCTTAAGCAGGATTGGTGTTACCTCTTTCTGGAAAGTTTGGTAAAATTCACCTGTGAATCCATCTGGTCCTGGGCTCTTTTCAGTTGGTATGTTTTTGATGACTGAGTCTATCTCTTTACTGTAATTGGACTGTTGCATTCATGAATTTCTTCTTTCATCAATGTAAGCTGCTTGTGAAATTCTAGGAATTTGTCCATTTCCTCTAAAATATCATTCTTTTTGGCATATAATTTTTCAAAGTATGTTTATATGATACTCTTTATTTCTGTGGGGTCAGTGGTGATATCTCCTTCCTCATTTCTTCTTTTATATATTTGCATCTGCTCTATCTTTTGCTTTGTTAGAGTGGCTAAGTGTTTGTCAGTTTTATTGATATTCTCAAAGAAGATTTGTTTATTTTTTCTAGTGCTTTGTTATTTTCTATTTCATTTATTTCTGCTCTAATATTTGTTATTTCCTTTTTCTACTTCTTTTTGGGTTAGTTTGTTGTTGTTTTCCAGTTGCTCCAGTCTGCACTTAGGTCTTCAATTTTAATTCTTTTCTCCTTTTTGATATATACATTTATTGCCATGATTATCCCTCTCAGTACAGCTTTGGCTATATCCCATAGGTTTTGATATCATGGGTTGTCATTCTCAATTATTTCAAGGTAGTTACTGATTTCTTTTGAGATTTCCTCCCTGAACTACTGTTTGTCTAAAAGTCTGTTGTTTAATTTCCTTATCTTCATATGTAATCTGTTTCTCTGGTTCTTAGTGGCTTCCAATTTTATTCCATTGTGATCAGAGAAATTACTTTGTATAATATCAATTTTTCTGAATTTATTGAGAGTTGTTCTCTGTCCTAGCTTGTGGTGTAGCTTAGAGTTTGATCCATGTGCACTCAAGAAGAATGTATATCCCACTGTATTTGGGTGTAGCATTCTGTATATATCTATTAGTTGCAGATCTAATAATGTATTATTCAGAGTCTTTGGTTTCTTTATTGATTCTCTGTTGAGATGTTCTGTCTAATGGTGATAATGATGTATTAAATGTCCCCCACTATAATTGTATAGGCCTTTATGTCTCCATTTAGTCTTTCCAGGGTTTGCCTCATTTATTTTGAGGCACGCTGATTAGGCGCCTGCGTGTGATTGTTCTTTCTTCTTGTAAGATCACCACTTTACTAATATATAGTGTCCAACTTTTTCTCTTAGAATAGTTTTGTATTTAAAGTATATTTTGTCCATCATTAGTATAGCTACTCCTGTGCATTTTTGGTGGTTGTCTGCTTCTAAAATTGTTTTCCAGCCATTCTCTTTAAACTTCCTTGAAACCCTGGGTCTAAGATGGATTCCTTGTAGAAAACATATAGATGGGTCATATTTCCTTATGCATTCTGTCAATCTGTATCTCTTGACTGGTAAGTTTAATCCATTAATATTCCATGTTATTACTCTCAAGCTATTTCTTACATGAGCCATTTTTCCTGTGGATTCTGTATGTCATATTTTTTATTTCTCTTTTTGTCTTTTTAGTTGCTCTTACACTCTCCTCCAACTCTCTCTTGCCTGTTTTTTCCTTTCAACCTGTAGAACTTCCTTTAATATTTCTTGAAGGGCAGGTTTCTTATTGGCATACCCTCTTAATTTCTGTTTATCTGTGAATATTTTGAATTCTCCATCATTTCTGAATGCCAGCTTTGCTGGATAGAGAATTCGTGGCTGGAACTTTTTCTTTTAGTACCTTCACTATGTCTTACCACTGTCTTCTTGCCTTCATAGTTTCATTGAGAAATCAGCACTGAATCTTACTGATTCATCTCTTGTATGTGAGCCTTTCTTTTTTCTTGCTGCTTTGAATATTTACTCTTTGTCTTCAGCATTGGGCATTTTGACAAGTACATGTCTTGGAGTAGGCCTGTTGGTACTTATCCTGTGTGGGGTGCGCTGTGCTTCCTGGACATGTACATCAATCTCCCTAAATAGTATTGAGAAGTTTCCTGCCATTATTTGCTTCAACACTCTTTCCATTCCCTTTCCCTACTCTTCTCCCTGCAGAATGCCTTTAATGTGTATGTTCATGCTTTTTTTGTTGTCAGTTAAATCCCTAAGTACCTCCTTGATTTTTCTTATCACTTTATCTATCTGTTCTACTATCTGAATGATTTCAGATGCACTATCTTACACATTACTAATTCTTTCTTCTGCATGTTCAAATTTGTTGTCATATGATTCCAGCATCCTTTTTATTTCTTGGATTTTGCCATACATCACCATCATATCTGTTATCTTTTTAGGTATGTTTAATATTTCTTCAGTATGTTCTCCTAGTGTCTTCTTAATATCCTTAATCTCTTCCTTCACTTCATTAAGTTGGTCCATGTAATTTGTTTGAACAGCTTTGATTAATTGTTTGATGTTCTGCCTCTCTTGCTGGTTTTTGTTTGTTCATTGGACTGGTTCATGTCTTCTTGATCTTCATATGTTTTGTAAAATTTTTGTGGCCCTCTTTTCCTCATTTATGTTGATGGGTTTATTCAGTTGATTCAGGTGCTGGTTTTGTGTGTGTGTGTGAAGTCTTCTCTTTGGCACTTGTTCTTCTTGTTCTATTTCCTTGCTATGTTCCCTCAAATGAAAATGAATAGGGCCAGAGAAATCAAAAGAGGCAAGAAAAGAAAAAGGATAATAGTAATAATAATAAAAGTTAGACTAGGGGACATATAAGACTTAGTAATATGAATGTTTAACCCATGTAAGCAGTGAAGGGTAATATGAATAAAAAAGTATAGTACCTAGAATGACATGGAAAAGCAAATAGGGAAAAATATATAGATTGTTTTAAAAGGCCAGAATGATGAGGAGAGAGGAAAGAGAAAAGAAAGGGTAGAAAGAAAAAAGTTAATTAAAAAAAGGAAAGAGAATAGACAAGATTGAAACTGAAACCAATAATGTTTAGGACTATTTTTAAAAACCTGGAATGTAAGAACCACAACAGAAAGCAGAAGATTGAAAGATGAGGGAAGGAAAGAGACAGAGTTGGTGGACAAAATCAGTATACTCAGAAAATGGGAAATCAAGGAAGAAGAAATGCACCAAAGAAGAAACAAGGTAACAGCTCCTAATTTTAAAAAGGGAGGAGGGAGGAAAGAGGAAAGAAAAACAAGAAACAAACAAAAAACAAAAATCAAAAACAAACAAACACACAAGCATGCAGACTAACAAAGCTAAAGAAAAACAGCATTGCTTCTTGGGCCCTTGTGGAGCCTCTCATACTGCCTGTGTTTATCAGTCAATTACCTTGAAGGCTTCTCTTTGCAGATTTTGAGGCAGGTTTTAGTGAGTAAACTAAGTTAAATTTTTTAAGTAACCTGTTTTTATTTTTAAATAAGGGACCCAAAAGAATCTAGTACAAAATTAATGTCTATGCTTTCCCTGTGCTAAAGTATCAGCTGTATATTGCATATCCTGGTGGATCACTACTCTCAGTGGAGCCCATAATCGAACTAGGGTCCTCATAAATTCAAGGCAGAACTTCCTCCACTGATCTATATTTCTAGTTGGGTCAGTGATCTCTTCAGAAAACTATTCAGTCACTTTCCCCCATGCAGGTTTTACTCTCCTAGGGCAGCAGGATTCAGCAGACTGCATGAACAGATTCCCCATCCCCACTCCTGGTCAGGTTAAGTTCCCTTTTCAAATTCAAATGGGACCCTGATGACTGAGTACACTGCACCAAAATGATTTTCAATCCTCTTCTAGACCACTGTCCCCTCCCAGGGACCCTAAATAGGCTCTTGAAAACTTATTAAGTACTTCCCACCGCCTGAATCCCTTAGGGGAGTTGAAATTCTGATGGTCCTCAGCTTGGAACTTTTCAATTGGCCTAATCCATCCTCTCTCAAGCCAAGCTTCTGTATCCCAGAGCAGTCAGGTAAATCAGGCTTCCTCAGCAGATTTGCCTCTTTCCTTAGCCTGGTGCCCCTTCAAACTGACTGGTGTGCTCTCCAAAGCTCTAAGGGGGTCCAGCAACCAAACCCACAGAGAGAAACACCCTCTCCACCCTTTGCCAGAATCCTCCCTCTCTTTGAGAATACTCCTTCTTGCTGGGTGGCAAGGGGTGTTGGGGCACATCCTCTGCCCTCTGCCCTGAGGGTGGGGCTTATCCATCCATGTTTTCCAGGAATAGGGCTAAAAAGTCATGGTTTTTTCTTGAGAAATCTATCTCACTGCCCAGTTCCCTCCAGATCAATGCCCCAAAGTCTCCCACTCCATGGCCTCCCAAAACAGCTCACTTGGGCAGGATACTGTCCCCAATCATCTGTCTTTTGTGAGAGAGATGGTGAGTGTCCACTTAAACCAACACCATCTTGCCTTTCTGAAGTTCCAATTCTTTGTGATCACCCAGTGTCTCTTAATAGCCTTTATCTCTTTAGCCATCTCATTGAATTTATTCAGGAGATTTGTTTAAACATCTATAATTAGCTGTTTCAGCTCATTTATGTCATCTAGAAGCTTATCTTCTTCCTTTGTCTGGGCCTTATCTTCCTCTTTTTTGGTATGGATTCTTATATTTTGTTTGTGTCTTGGAATCTGTCTTACTAAGTGTATATTCTGGGTGAAGGTTCTTTATTTACTTTAGTGCTTTATTGCCCTTTTTCCCTTGCTGGTTGTGCAGTAGGACCAAAAATATAGTTGATACCATAAGCTTTGCAATCTGATGTTGCCTGCATTGCTCCAGGAATCTTCTACCACCTTTCTTCTATCTCAGGGATATAGATGGAGTCACAGGCATGTGTAGTAATCAAAGCCATACAGGCCAAGTCTTTATTAGTTGCCCAGAGAGACTGATGAAGTTTTACACCCCTTCCTTCCCTGTTGGGACCAAGATGGAGACCCACATAGCCCTGGACGCCTTCTCCACTGCCAGGGGTGGGGATGGAGCCTCTGACGTGTCCAACAATCTAATTTGTGTGAGGATAAAGCAACTTCAGGTGCCCAGAGAGTCCGGGAAGGCACAGCCTTCCTCTAGACCTATCAGCAATTGGTATGTAACCTCAGGCACCCAACAGTCCAGTTCATGCAGAACAAAAGCACCTGCAGTTTCCTAAAGAGACTGAGGAGGGGCTGGCTCGATAGCCCAGTGGATAGGGCACTGGCATACCACATGGGAGGCCCCAGGTTTGGTTCCCGGGGACCTCTCCTAGCAGACAGACCGCCTTGAGAATGGCAAGCCTCCATGGGCGGACCAGAGCCACTGTGGGCAGGGCAAAAAGCTGCCACAGACAGGGCAAAAGCCACCAAGGGCAGGGCAGGTCGCCCACGAATGGAGCACAGCCAGCCACCCATGAACTGAAAGCCAGCCGTGAATGGACACAGAAGCCGTCCACAAGTGGGGAAAGCCATGCCTGCTCAGTGACCACTCTTGGCGCATCGCCGCAGTGGGGAGAAAGGGGAGATATGTAATAAAATAAATAAATCTTTAAAAAAGAAAAGAGAGACTGAGGAAACACCAGCTCCTGTTATCTTATGGCAGGCAAGAATGAAGTCCCAGGTGCTCATCAAACCAATCTTTACAGGCCAAAAGTGCCTGCCATTATACAGAGAGGCTTAGGGAACACATCTCCCCTGCTATACTATTGTGAGGTGGAGATTGAGCTAAAGGTATCCAAGTATCCAATCTGTGCATGTTGAAAATGCCTGCAGTTGTCCAGAGAGGCTAAAGAAACACCAGCTCCCTCATAGCCTATGGGGAGTGCAGGGATGGGCTCAAAACCTAGTCTGTGGAGGCTGAAATCACCTGCAGTTGCCCAGAGAGTTTGAGGGATCACAGCTGCCTTCCACTCTTATTGGGGAGTGGAAACAGAGTCCCAGGTGTCTGACCATCTATTGTGTAATGGCCAAAATTGCCTGCAGTTGCCAAATAGACTGGTACTGCTCTCCTCAGCTTCCTCCTTGCTGGAAGTGGGACAGGAACCTAGGCTAGGGCTGCAATGCAAACTGAGTAGAATGAAGCCAGTCCCTACTTTCAATGTGATTTTCAATCAGCCCTGCTTCCCCTCAAGCTGGGGGTGGAGTTAAAAATGGTGGCTAATGGAATCATTCTGACTTGAAAAGTTTCAAACTTTTGCTGTTCTTAGGATTATACTTTTGTCAGCCTAATTGACTAATCAGCATTTGAAGTCAGTGCCCGACCACCACTTCCTCCCACATATTAGGAAATGTAGCTTCTAACTCCTGCCACAGAATATTTCCTGAGGTGGCTTATGCCACCAGTGGAGGATGAGCATTGGTGTCCATGGCATGGAAGATTCTACTCATGAATCTTTACTGTAGATGGGCAGCCTCATCCTTCAATTCTTTCAAGGATTTTGCAGGAAGCTCTCCTGCACACTCCCAAACACATGCTTTAGATAGCTCTATCTGATTACTAACTGGCCTATAGGATGAGCTAAACCTTGGAGCTCCATACTCTGCTGCTATCTTGCCCTGGTTTGTTTTTGTTCAGCTAAAGTGAAAGACAAAGTTTGAGGACAAAGTGGGTATTATGGATTGATTTCTGGACCACAAAATTATATTGCCATCCTTACTCCATTTCGTATGAATATGGTCTAATTTGGCAAAAGGTTATTTGCAGATATAATCAGGTTAAGTTGAAGTCATAATGGTCTGGGAGGAAATTCATCTGTTATGATTGATGTTCTTATTAGTAGAGGAGGAGACACAGAAACAGGCACAAAAGGAAGAAAGATACATGTGAAGACAGGCAGAATTTAGAGTTGTGCTGCCTCAAGCAAAGGGAAACAGATTGCTAGTGACCACTAGAAACTGGGAAAAGGATGGGAAGGATCCTCTCCTAGATCCTTCAGAGAGAGCATGACCCTGCCAACACCTTGGTTTAGGATTCTGTGTGTCTAGAACTGTAAGAGAGTAAGTTTCCATTGTTTAAAATTATCTGTTATGGTATCTTTTGTTATGGTAGCAGTAGGAAACTGTTGGAGGTATTCATTTATTCTCTCTTAACAGTAATTTTGTGTAATTTTTTTCAGTTCTTTAGACCCAGGCATAGCTTCACCCTGTTTCCTGACATCTATGCTAGTTCATTGAGAGTGCCAACTGGTCACCCACAGGCCTTTCACCTTACACAACATAAGCAATAAGACTGGCATTTTCCTCTCCATGTATCTGATTTCTGAAGTGACCTTTATATTTTTTGAATCCAGAAGAGTAAAAGGGGTTATATTTCAATTGTTGCTAAAATTCCAATAACATTTTATATCCAATTGTAATGGTTTGAAATTTTATGTAATTATGAATTCTAAAAACATAAATTGAATCATGCTTGTTGAATGATCACTTATTCTGGGTGTGATTGGGACGTTAACTGCCACATCAGGTCAGTGGGACATTGAGACCCACCCCTTGGGGGGTTGGTCTCAAGTATAAAGGCAAGGCAGCAGATTTGAGAAGCAGATATTTGAGAAGCAGTTCTGATGGTGGAGAGGAGCACTCCAGGAGAAGACAAGTGAGCCATTCACACAATAGTATGCAGCTGGCCTTGTGGAGGAAACAGAAGCTAAGCCCAGAGAGAAATGCAGCCCTGGGAACAGAGGAACATAGAGACCTGAACACTGGAGATGTCAGCAGCTATCTTGCTCCAACACGTGGACTTTGGTGAGGGAAGAAATTTATGCTTTGTGGCCTGGAAACTGTAAGCTTCTACCCCAAATAAATACCCTATATAAATACCAACCAACTATTGGGATATTTCAAAAGGCAACCCTGTGGCTGAATAATACACCAATTTTCCAAGCTATTTTTCAGTCTTATTTCTTAACCTATGTGCAAACTCCTGACTCCTAACTGACAATGATATCCACAATTTGTGGGATGCCCACTCCTGTTACCTTTTACTTACTAATTCTGTTATTGATACATCATAAGTATGAATTGGAAACATTTTTCTTAGTAGGTCAAGTGTTCTTTACTTTATTTTTTAAATATGTAGATATTTTTATTTGTGTGATGTAAAATGTGTACTCTTAATGTTGTTATTTAATATTTTCCTAGAAAGCTATGATTCATTATAAGATGAGAAAAATATCACTGCATGTTTTCTTATCATTGTACTTTTGTTTCATAACATTTTATTATTTCAATTACTCTAAGTTTTAGGGGAAATCTATGGATTGAAATATCTTTCACTCTACCTAAAATAAATTACTTCACCAGCACCAGTTACTGAGTAGTCCTTTCTTTTATTAAATATAATATTATTATATAAGTTTCATATAGCAAATTAAGCATGAGCAAATAATTGCTTTCACCGATTACTAGAGTATTTCTTTGTTTTTTCATGTTTTTTAAAATAAAATTCCACACCAAAAGAATCAATTTTGGCATTCATTTTTGACACCATTTAATTGCATTAAATTTACAATTTCAGAAAATTTATTTCCCTAAATCATTCAAAAATATATATTTACATATTATCACCAGGTTTTGTAGTTTTATTCATAGAGCCTCCTTTTTTCATGTGGCAAACCTTTAATTTTCCATTCAGAAGTACTGCTTTTGTAGTACTGCTTCTTTAACAACACTTTCAGGAAAACATATTTGGATAAATTGATCATCCAGAAACAGAGTTTGTCAGCCAATAAGATTGTTATGCATCCTGCAATAACCAGAAAATTGTACTGAATAGTCTCAGAAATAATAATGAAGAATACACTCTGATAGAAATTTAAATGGGAGAAATATCATTTGTGAAACTTGAAACCCATGTTTACTTTAAAGGATGCATGACATATACTTTTTTAATGATGAAGGGAAGCCAAGTGAAAAAAAAAACTTTAAGACACCAAGAATCATTGAATTCACAAGATTTAATACTGATTGCAGGATCTAAGTAGATCGCAGCTATTTCCACACCTGAGTGTTAAAGTCATCATGGTGGAGCCATCACATGCAGCAGCACCTAACCCAGACAAAAAGCTAGGATAATTAGTCATTGAGAAAATATATATTCTGTGTCCAATTAACATAAAGCACAAAAAGAAACATAATTTTTTTTTAAAAATTGTACAAATGCAGTCATGTGAAAAAATAGACAAAGTGAGCCTCCATAAATAAATGCTATTTTCATTGAAATTAAACATTAAGCTGATGATGTTATGTTAAAGAGAGTATTAGTTCTCTAGGAAAAGGTCAGGAAATATTACATAACTTGTAAGACATGACCTAAAGTGATGTATGTTTGTCTTTAAAGCAGGTATGAAACATGGAGAGATATCTGAGTTTGTGCCACACCTAACACAGGATACAATGCAAAAATTATTTTCCAGATGCTGGTTTTATTCACCAAAAGAAATCTATGTGTTTGTTATCATGACTTAGTATATTCTACATCACTTTGATGTAGAGAATCTTCACTTAGAAAGTCATAATAGCTGCAGAAGTATTTTCAATACTCATGTAACAATAAACTTTAAATAGTACATATAAGCTTTTATTTCTTAATTCAAGTTCATAAAGATGTACTCTATGTTTACTACTGAGTCAGAGCTGTTTACCTAAGACTTTTGATTGATTTTGAGTTGATTTTTGTATATGGTGTGAGCTAGAAGTTCAACTTCATTGTTTTGAATGTGGATGTCCAGTTTTCTCATCACCATTTATTGATGAGACTATTCTTGTAATTTTATTTTTATTTTGATAGGGATATCTCAACAGGCCCCAGACCACTGGACACCTGGAAATTTCACTGAAGTGGAAGGACCCTGTATTTTTGTTGGATTTATTTCCCATCCTCTCTCACACAAATGCCTTACCAGTAAATATAGAGTCTTTGCTACTTCTTGCTCAGTAGGGCCTATCAAAATGATATCATCAATACAGTGGACCAGCATGATGTCTCATGGGAAAGAGAGGTGACCAAGGTCCCTGTGGACACTATTATGACATAGGGCTGGAGATTTGATATACCCCAGAGGCAGGACAGTGAAGGTATACTGCTGGCCTTGCGAGATGAAAGCAAACTGTTTCTGGTAGTCTTTACAAATGGCAATTGTGAAAAAAACATTTTCCAGATCAACAGCTGCATACCAGGTACCAGGGGAAGTGTTGATTTGCAATAATATCACATCTAGGACAGCAGCTGCAATTGGATTCACCACCTGGTAAAGTTTACAATAATCTATTGTCATCCTCCAAGTTCCATCTGTTTTCTGCACTGTACAAATAGGAGAGTTGAATGGGGATATTTTGGGACTCACCCCCCCCTGCATTCTTCAAATCTTCGATGGCAGCAGTAATCTCTGCAATCCCTCCAGGAATCTGGCATTGCATTTGATTTACTATTTTTCTAGGCAGGGGCAGTTTTAAGGGCTTCCACTTGGCCTTTCCAACCATACTAGCCTTCACTCCACAAGTCAGGGATCCAATGTGGGGATTCTGGCAGTTACTGAGTATGTCTATTCCAATTATGCATTCTGGAACTGGGAAAATAACCAGAGAACGGGTCCAGGGACCTACTGGACCCACAGTGAAATTAACCCCTAGATAAAACTCTATGAATCACTTGACCTCTATAATGGTTGGACAGTTTTATGTAATTATGAATTCCAAAAACATAAATTGAATCAATTGTAGACTGATCTCTTAATCTGGGTGTGATTGGGTTGTGATTGGGGTGATAACTTCCACATCTGTGGGACATTGAGCCCCACCCCTTGGTGGGTGTGGTCTCAAGTATAAAAGACAAGACAAAAGACAGAGATGAGAGAAGCAGATTTTTTGAGAAGCAATTTTGATGTTAGAGAGGAGCGCTCCAGGAGAAGACAAGTGAGCCATTTGCCCAATAGTCTACAGCTGGTCTTGTGAAGAGATGCAAAAGTGTATAAAGCTTCATGGTCTACAGCTGAACTTGTGGAGGAAACAGAAGCTAATCCCAGAAAGAAACACAGCCACAGGAACAGAGGAACCCAGAAGCCTGAACACTGGAGACGTCGGGAGCTGCCTTGCTCCAACACTTGGACTTTGGTGAGGGAAGAAATTTATGCTTTGTGGCCTGGTAACTGTATGCTTCTACTCCAAATAAATACCCTTTATAAAGTCTGACAAATTTTTGGTATATTTCAAAAGGGACCCTTATGGCTGAGTAATACAACCTCCATAAACCCTCACCCTGGCTGGTGGACCACAGTGATGTTTTGGGTCTCCTGGAATTACTGTGACTTCTGAGTCAGTTTCTAATAATCCCCAAAATTTCTCATCATTCCCTTTTCCCCAATGCATAGTTACTCTGGCAAAAGGCCATAGGTCTCCCAGGGGAAAGGTGGGAGGTAGATACACAGTATAAATTTTTGGCAGTTTAACAGGATCCTTCCCCAAGGAGACCTGACCTTCTTCTCATTCAAGGGAGTCTGGGTCTGTAAACTGTCTCAATTCTGGGAATTGATTAAGGGGCTGTGATTCTCTACATCTGTAATTTGAGTTAGGGTTTTGTTCACTCAGCCGAGAACTCTTCTGCTTATACAGATCCAGAAGAAATTTAGTTGGCTGCCCATCTATTTCACTTCTAGGTACCCCATGATCTATTAGCCAGTGCCATAACTCCATGTGACTCAGACTATAATGTGTACTGTTTTGAAACTGTCTTTCATTGTGGTGGCCATGCTCCCTTGCCTTTGGTGATTCACTGCCAATACTTGACTTTTACTGGACCGAGATCCGGTCATCCTCATAATGTTTAATGATTCCAATTCCATTACATCCCTCCCTACACTAATATCTGGACTGCAGAGAAGAGCAACCACAGAGCTCTTCAGAGAAGATGGGGTTAGCTTGACAAATTTATTCCTCACAGTCCTGGTTAAAGGTGTGTCCTCTGGACATTACTGGGTTGGGTAGGTGGGTCTCAAATGGTAAACCCATTCTCTAAGCTTTGAATTCCCTTGTCTACTGTATACCATGGCAAATAGGGCATTTCAACATCACACATGCTAGGGCATCATTTGGTCCATGTTTCAGTCAGCCACCCAAACAAACTGTTAGAGCCCTTTCTAACCCCTCTGTGTTGAATCCATAATTTCTGCTTAGTTGGGCCCATATCAATAAATTTAGCCTGATCCAACTTTATATTCCTTGCACCATTATCCCATACCCTTAGTATCCATTCCCATACATATTCCCCTGATTTCTGTCTATATAAGTTTGAAAACTCATGCAGTTCTTTCAGAGTATAATGTACTCCCTCATGGGTCACAGTTTGTATTTCACCTTTGGGATCTTGTTGTGATTTTAATCTGGAAATAGGTTTGGAAGACAAGAGGGGTGGAGGGGGTGGGTAAGGAGAAGGATTAGAGATATCTTGCAGGCTACTGACCTCAGGGCATTCCTTTGCATTTTCTTCTGGTGAGGCAGGGTTAATCTCTTCAGGCAGGGATTGAAAGGTAGATTACTCAGGACAGGGTGGAGGCTGGGCAGTGCATACTAGAGTTTGGCTGGTACCTGCCTCAGTGCTGGGAGGATGTCCAGACTCAACGTGGCATGTCAGTGGCTGCAAATTGCAGGCTTCAGTTTGGCTGGTACCCACCTCAGAGCTTGAAGGAGGTCTGGACTCCCTGAGGCAGGCTGGAGGCTCAATGATAAAAGTTTGACAAGGTGTGGTCTCCTCAGGGCAGGCATTCACAGGTTAATCTGGTAAAGTCTCAGCAGAGTTTAGAGTACCAAAGTCCCCACCAATATTATCATCCTCCCATATGTCTCCATCCCAATACTCAGGGTTCCACTCCTTTCCAGTTATTGCCCTCACTTTAATTGCTGAAATCCTGTGAGGTTGAGATTTTAATTTCCTCTGTAGTTCTTGTACTCATACAAAGAGCATCTGGGTTTGATTCTCAGATATCTCAAGTCTTTGGCTGCAGGAGTAAAGATTTTCTTTCAAGGCACATGTAGAAACTTTCATATGATTCATATGGCATTTAAGTTTCCAATTTGAAGGCTTTAGCTCATCCCTTTCTTTTTTTAACTGTATCCAGAGTATCTAGGAGGAGCCAGCCAACATCATTATACTTTTTATGCCACAAAATTCTGTTAAGGTATTGAAAACACTCTCTCCCAGATCCTTGCTTCTTATAAGCATGGAAGTAGGAGAATCCAGTGATGTTATATTGTATATCTCTATTGCCAGCTCATGCCATGGATTCCTAGCAACCCTTCCTTATTGGAAAGAGAGTCATTAGTCCCCTTGAGTCCAATTAGAGAGCCACCTCAGACATCTGATGTTTAAGACTCTGTTCCTGAAGAACCACTCCCGGTACCAGCTGTTATAGTCAGGGTTCTCATGGGAAACAGAATCAACAGAGGTATCTGTTAATAATTTACAATTTTTTAAGAGTCTCTCATGTGGCCGTGGGGATGCACAAGTCCAGGTTCTGCAGACAGGCAGCAAGCCAGCGGCTCCAATGAAAGACCCATGAATGGTCCTTGATGAATTTCTGGGAAAGGTTCGATGTCAAATGATGAGCTTGGAAATTCTCTCTGAATGTTGAAATCAGTTCCCTTTATTGCAGTCAACTGAATGGATAAAAGCATCATCCATTCTTGATCCAATTTCCCTGATTGATGCAGATGTAGTCAGCCATCCATGCAGTAAACTCCCTGGTGATTGGATTCCATAAATGCTCTTGTATTACAATTAGCTCAGTGCTTGCTGGACCTAATACCCGGACACAATTACATGGCTGAGTTGACATATTAGTCCAACCATCACATATATTAACTTAAAAAACCCTTCTTTCTGAACAAATATAGTATTTCCCATATCCAAAATTAAATCAGTATGAAGAAAGTTATAATTTTACATTTGTGATTACTTCTTTACTCCAGGCTTAGTTGGAGACAGCTGAAAGAGCATATATATTGCTTCATTCATTCCTTTGAAAGATATTTTGGTTAAATTATATGAGAAAGTGTGGCCTCAGAAAAATATATTGTTAGAAAACTAAAGGAATGATTAATAATTTCAGATCATCATTAATAGGTTTTTATACTCTACTTTACACTAAAATGAAACAATTGATGATATCCTGATTTTAATTCTGATACCATATTAATGCACTTTTCATATTCAGTTACATTTAAATTTATTGATCTATTTAAAACTTTGATTTTTTTAACCCATGAGTGATTTTGTAACTTCATGTATTAGTCATCTGTAAAATATTATTTCATTGAGTGATGCTGATATTCCAAATATCACATATTTCATTAAATAATACCAAATTAAATCACATTTATTAATAACACTAAAAATTCTATCTTAAAGCTCTTTAAATTTTGAGAAGCTGTCAAGTTTTGGTGGAAGACACAAATTTTCAAAATTTCTAATTTTCATGTGAAACTCAATTTTTATCATTAGCAATGAATACTTTGTGAATTGGTTTTTATTCATTCATTTTCCCTATGTGTAGTATATCTGTCCATCTGTCCTTATACCCCTACTTACTTCCAGATGTTCCTATCTGTATTCATTATCTTTTATTCATTATAAAGTAGGTAAGAAGAAAGCAAGTTGGTTGATCTTTTCCTAGAAACCATTTGGCTTTAATCATTTTTCTTTTATTACTCTTAAAATAGATTAATTTTTTAGCAATTATAAGTTTTATTTTATAAAATTTTTAGTTTACATAAAAATTACACTGAATATATAGGGAATTCCCATATAACCCCACAGACATCTACACATCATTTCCCTTATCATTATCATCATATATTAATGTGGTACATTTGTTACAATTGATGAATCAATACTGAAGCTTTGTTACTAACCAAAGTCTATAGTTTAAGTTATGGTTTACACCTTGTGCTGTACAATTCTTTTTCATATATCATTGCTTTTAATCTTTTCTTCATTACTCTTGTCTTTCTAATTACTGGAGGATCATTTTGTTCTTCTTTTTCCAGCTTTCTGGTGTAGAAAATGTAGGTCATTTGTCTTCAGACCATTTTCCTTTTCCAGAATAAACATTTACAATTATAAAATTCTCTGGCTGGTTTTTATATGCCAATATCCCTATATGTTGAATTTTTGCTATCATTCAAATCCAAAATATTTTGAAATTTTATTTGTTATTTCTTTTGGATCACAGATTGTTTAAATTCATGATGTGTAATTTCCAAAATGATTGTTGTTGTTAATCTAATTAATTCCTTTGTGGCCAGAGACCAGATTACATAATTAACTCCTGTATATTCATTTGGACTTGCTTAATGGCTCAGTATGTCTTCCATATATTTTCAAAGAAATGCTAATTGAACCCTTAATTCTATGTTACTAGACACCACAGGATTTTTAAAAAATTATTATGCTAGGCAACCCCAAATGATTTCAAGGATTTTGTTCAACCTAGTCTATTATCCTTTTCTTTTTTTAAAGATTTATTTTTATTTATTACATATCCCCTCCCTTTCAGCTAGCTCTCGCTGTGATACATTCCTGTGTTCCTCTCTGTCTGCTTTGTCTCCCCTCTGTTGCAGTGACATGCCAAGACCGGTCACCACACAGGCAGCTTTGCCCTGCTTGTGGGTGGCTTCTGCTACCATTCATGGCCAGCTCTGCTTCAGTTCATGGGTGGCTGGCTACACTCCATTTGGAGGTGACCTGCCCTGCCCATGGTGGCTTTACCCTGTCTGTGGCAGCTTTTTGCCCTGCCCACGGTGGCTCTGCCCACCCATGGCAGCTTGCCCTTCTCAAGGCCGTCTGCCCGCTAGGAGAGGTCCCCGGGAATTGAAACCAGGGCCTCCCATGTGGTACACTGGTACCCTTATCCACTGGGCTATATGGCCGGCCCCTCTTATCCTGTTCAGTTGCAATATTTGGTGACAAATGTTACAACATTCTGCAAAACAGTTCAGGAATTTCTTACTAAATTAAAATATTCCTATCCTATGAACTATTTTTTTTCCAGTAAAAATCTCAATATTTAGGAATTATACACACACACACACACACATACAAATGCATATAGTGACATTTCAAATTTTGGGGAAACTTATGAGTTATTTAATAAATGCTATAGGTTCAAATAATTTGGCAACAGAAGTTTGTTTTCTCCTATGAACTATTGAGTCCAGTCATAATGAAGTAACCATGAGAACAGAGTTCATGCAACAATAGGAAATGAGTACAAGTTGTAAACCCACAAATAATCTAATAAAAAATATGTAAAAGAATATTTGTGATAGCTTTATTCAATATAACTAAAAGTGATAATGGTGATGAGAAATAAAGGAAAATGACTAAATAATTATGAAATATTTATAAAATATATTACTTAAATAAAATAGAAAAAATAGTATACCAATCAATGTGAATAAATCCCTTGATTTGAGTTTATTATTTATTTTTTGTTACATATCCCCCTCATTTCTGCTTGTTCTTACTGTGTTCATTTTTGCATTTTTCTGTGTCTGCTCTGTCTGTCCCCATTTCAGCAATGAACCAAGTCAGCTCACTGTGTAGGTGGCTCTGCTTCCATTCACAGGGTCTCTGCTTCCATTCATGTGTGGTTCTGCTTCCATTTATGGGTGGCTCTGCTCCATTTGTGGGTGTCTTGCCCTGCCTGAGGTGGCTTTGCCCTGCCTGTGGCAGCATTTT